>DF361884.1:1701-14596 GCA_000787875.1 Solanum virginianum
CAATGGGCTTGGGCCCTTTTTCTATTCTTCCTGGGCTGAAAATACAGTCCATTTATGATGCTAAAATATGAGCTAAAGTTACACCCTTAACACGGACTTTATCCATAATTGGACTTGGACGGATTCGACATCGGGCCTCGTCACCGTCTAGCTTGCAAGTTTAAGCTAAGCAAGTAGGTGACTCACCTATATAAAAATATAAGCTCTAGGGACGTCGAGTCTCGTCTTCATCTAGCAAGCAAGTTTAAGCTAAGAAAGTAGGTGACTCACCTGCTAGCTTCGTAAGTCCTATAAGCACCTCACTTCTATTACTTTATTTAAGGTCATGATCTCCTCAATTTGACTTAAAACTTATTTACACTCGATCCTCTTCAGCGTTAAACATACATATTGCCCTCTAATTTGAGATTCAAGCACTTTTAAAAATTGGTGCTACTTTGAAAAGTCATATCATGTTTTATTTGCATAGTACTAGTATTGTAAGATGTGGGGTGTTACATACCAATAAAATAAGTGTTTACATTGCATTGCCAAAAAACTATCAAAATAGCATTAGATTTTGTTGGATTGAATATTGGAGCTCTCTTGACTCAAATGTACAGCCTTGGACCTTGTCTCAATTTGCTTTCTTGCACTCAGTTCTTGAAGTTGACTTGAGGTCATAGCTTATTTTTCCTTTCATTTTACACCATTTATTGATCTATATCCAAGATCTCCAGTGACAAATGCTGAAGACTTGACATTTATAAATCATTCACTAGACATTACAGGCTAGTTAAATGAAAATAAGTATCTTAATTTGTGTCAATCAAATACAGTAAATTTTAGTTAAGAACAGAAATATATACATTAATAATTGTTGCACCACTTTGTGTGTGTAATTATCTCATTCCAATCATTCTTCTACTAGCAGCACAACTCTAAAAAAATAACAAAATATTCAAAATATTAGATAAGACAACTAATATAGAACTTATATATGAAGTATGACTGTCTTACCTTTTCTGTTGAACCTTTTGGCCTACCCCTTCCTTTTTTGGTTGGAGCAGCAGGTGTGGATCTTGCTTCAATAGCAGGTGATGATCTAGGGTCAATATCAGCAGCAGCAGGTGATGATCTTAGGCCAGCAGCAATAGCAGGTAATGATCTTGGGCTAGTAGCAATAGGTGATAGTCTTGGGCCCGTAGCAACAAGTGATGATCTTGGCCAAGTACCAGTAGTAACACATGATGATCTTAGGCTAGTGCCAGCAGCAGCACGTGATGAACTTGCACTAGCAAGAGCACCAAAAGCACACTTTCTTTTATTTTGACCTTTGTAGTGACAAGTGTTCCATGACATCTCAATCCCTCTTTTGGATAGTTTTTCAATTTTTTTTTAAGTTTCAACTGGCTCTTTCCTCCTAACCTTGCTAGGTTTTCCTGTTATCTTCCTAATATGGGGTGGTATAACAGAGATATTTTGTGATTCTAGCCACATTTTTACATTCAGAACTGGCTAAATGAAGTAATTGTATGTCTTTATGTAAGTTTCTTTGTTATACCAATGGAAAATGTATTCAGTTGGGTTCAATTTTATGTGATGAAGGGCAGCTATTACATGAGGACATGGTATGTCTTTCAAAATCCCTGCTCTGCAACTACAAGTTTGTTTATGAATATCCACAACATGTATGTATGTTCTTCCAATTATCAGCTCACAAGTTTCTTTTAAGAGTACAATTTATGAATATCCACAACATGTATGTATGTTCCATGATGTACCTCATACCTTGTATCTGAATTTCATTCAATGTTGCATTTCATTAATTTGACAGTGTTATCTTGCAAAACCTTCATTGTTGTCAGAGAAATATCACTGATCCAAGTATTGCAAAACTCTCACATCTGCCTTATTCTTTTCATCATTTTCACCTTAATTTCTTCAAGCATGGTAATTATAGTCTTGTGCCTTGATGCTAATATCCATGCATTGAAACATTATCATATTATTGTCAACAATGTTACATTTTGTGGTGAAATTGAAGTAGACCTTGCTTCATCTTTTTGGGTTATAATACAACAAATCATCAATTATCTTATTCTCTAATCTTTTCATATAACTAATGTTATCCTTCAATGCAGCTTCAAAAGTAGACCTTGCACATCTCCAGAAATAATTTTTTTTCCTCTCAATACCTCTCCAAATCTTGAATCAGTTAGCAAAAATATGTCTAGCATACATCCTATGCTCAACATTGGATAAATGAGTACTTATATCATTTTCAAGACCCTATAAATAATTAAACTAAATAGTCATAAACAAAGAATCTATTTAACAATCATAAATCAAGAACCAAACTAACAGTCATAAACCAATAAGCAAACTAACATAAATAAATATACTTAGTCATAAATCAAGAATCTAACTAACATAATAGTGATAAACCTAGAATCAAAACTAAATTTATAAACCAATAATCTAAAAATTATAGTCATAAACCAAGAATTAAACTAATAGTCATAAAATAAGTAACCAAAAGAGTCATAAACCAAGAATCAAACTAACCTTTTGCATATCAGTTATGATAGTCATGTCTATTCCATCTCCCAACTGAAGATCTTCCTTTAAAAGCTTGACAAACCAACTCCAAGTGCATTAATTTTCAACCTCCACCACTGCCCAAGCTAGTGGCAGCATTTGATTGTTATCATCCTTACAATTAGCAACCAGTAGCTGACCTTTTGATACTCCATTTAGAAAATAATCATCCAAATAAATGCACTTCCTACCACTAGTCAAGTAAGACTTCTTCATTGCATCAAAACATATGTAGAAGCTTTGAAATATTTTTTTTTACCATTTTCAAATGTTTCCTCATGAAGCTTGACTATACATGTACTACTTGGATTAGTTTTTAACAATTCATCTCTACAGTCTAAGATCCTCCTAAACTCAAGATTATAGTTACCCATTAACTCTTGTAATACGTTGTTTCTTGCTCTCCTGCACATTGTTCTTCCAACATATAAATCTAATTCTTTCTTAATGAGTTCCTGAAACTCAAAAATTCTAATGTAGGATTGTTCCTTTAATTTATCCTCTCATTATAATCACTGGGTAAGAACTTGCTATTTCAAAGCTTTTTCATATTAGTAGGGTCACATTTGTGAATTGGAATGCATGTTCTCATAATAAAATTATTTGTCATGGAATCAAAGCTAGCAAATAGCAAACAAGGAAAACCAACTGTACACTAAATCTTTACCCTTCTTGCTTCATCAATGTATATTTTCAATAACAACATTTTCATTAACAATATATTTGGTAACAATAGTTCTAAATTCTTTAACACTTTCAAATACAAGATCCAATTTCCACACTATTTTCTGAGAAGTTGCATAAAAACAACTCGTTTCAACTTCTTTCTCCTCCTTGCTTTAAATATCTGCTAAACCTCCCCTTCATCATCACTGTAATCATCTGAATCTATTTTAAAACTGACAGCTTTATCTAAAGGATAGCAAGGCTCATCACCAGCTAGCCTACCTTCTACATTATTGCTATTTCCACCTACAAATTCTTCATACCCAACATCTGATCCTTTTTTCCTATTCTTAACTTCACATGATCAGGCAATGAAACTCTTTCTCCCCTTTTCCTTGTTTTTCTTTTCCTCTTTTGCTCTCTAATAGTTCTTAGCTCTCCATCTACATTATCCCATCATCTAATCCTTTATTTAATGATTCTATATCAGAATTTTGTTCAGAGAAAGGATTTACAAATTCAAAAGAAGGAATGATTTGTTCAGCAGTTGGATCACTAAAAGGATAAACATGTTCATCAGTTGGATCACTAGAAAGACGGACAGGTTTATCAACTGGATCAATAGAAGAATGATCAGGGGTAAAAATTGGATCATTAGAAAATGCAAAGGTTTAAGAGTTGGATTAGTAGAAGAATAGTCAGGAGTAGGAGTTGGATCAATAGAAGGATGTATAAGGTTAGGAGTCGGATTAGTAAAAAGATGGTTAGGGTTAAGAGTTGGATCAGTAGAAGAAGGAATATTTGGAGTGGTAAAAGAGTGTAGAGGAGAAGAAGTATTGGAAGCAACAATGCTAGATTTTATGTTTGAAACATTTTCTTGGGCTTCATGGATTGGTTCTAGATCAATATTAGGCCCACTGTTTTGAGATGGTCCCTCACCTTCAATTGCTCCACTTTTTCCTTCTCCAAATTCCAATAAAGGTAGAACCAAAATAGGATCTGCAACCAGGTGATATACAAATGCCTCCAAAATATCCCTATTACTCAAACAGTCAGAAATTAAATTCGTATCATAGTCTGATTTAATATCTAACGTGATAGTAGTATTAGATAGTTTTACATATAATAGGCATTGTGCAGGTTCATACCCTAATTCATTCGCATAATCTCTCAATTCAAAATAAGACAAACTATCTATATCAACATCTAAGAACTCAGTAACTTGTCCGCCATCATATGGGTTTTTCTCTTTGTTTCCCTTTTATAGTAATAAGTCAGTTTTGCAATTACAGTGAACCCTTAACTACGACAAAAACATACAATAACAAAAAGTCATACTAAGCTATAATATAAGCGTAAGTGTCACCAAGAATCTAACTAAAGACAAAAAATGTCATAGGTTAACAAGTCAATTCTTTTTAGGTATATACTGTAAACTTGTAAAAACCTAAAGACCAAAAATACCCTAGGTTTCATCGTAGTATTAATAGAAACAATAGAATATGATGTGAACTTTACATTTTAACAATAGTGACAATGTTACAATGACCAAAACCCTAGAATCACCAATAATCTTCCACAAGAACGATTCCCTACTCAATTGTAACCACCAACTTTCTCTAAATATGATAGTGAAATCTCAATTAAAATTAAAACTTCATTAAAGTGAAGAAATCTGTAAAAATATCTTTAATTTATGGTCAAAATCGGTGATTAGGTTTGTTTGTTCTTAGGAGAAGATGAATGGTTTTGGGTAAAATGGAATGGATAATGGATATGGATGAAATGAAACAGATATGAGTGAAATGAAATGGATATAGGTCAAAAAGAAATGGCTTAGTTCATTTAATACGTGGCATCCTAAGGGGGGAGTGCTTCTCACTCTCTACATCATATCAGGGGTTTGGTGTAAGAAGGGTCAAATAAATTCACTTTGGCATAGTATAGGTGCGTAATAGGTCACTTCAATAGTTAAAGAGTGTAAATAACTTTTAGGGACAACTTCAGGAGAGAATTTATGCCTTTTCCCTACAAAATAATTAGATAATGATAAAATACCTCTTTTGATGATTCGTGTGATTTTTCATGCACATCTTTTCCTTTGTTAGCGGAAGCAATGTTATTGACTTTTCTTTTCTTTTCAACATTACCTTTTCTTTTACAGATTTTTGAAGCTTGAACAATATCTTTTATGTTGAGAGAGCACCTCTTGCTCTTGATTAAGTTGACACATCAGTATGGAGCCACTGTGATTCTTTGTTCGTATCTCGTTTGCCATTTTAACGGTAAAGGCTGCAATTGACTTGCTCTTGAGTGTTACTTAAATCAAAAGATGGTGCTTCATTTAATAAATTTATGGGGAACTTTCATAAACAGCCTAGACTTGAAACTTAATATGGTCAAATAGCTATATTTTACATAATTACACAATATAACCTCAGTTATATGACCTGGAGAGGAGGAGAGGCGAGTGAAATTGAGAGAGGGAGGAGAGAGGCGAATTGTATATGTATATTTGTCAAATTATATATGTATATCTGTCAAATAATTATATATGTGTAATTAATATACATATTTATTTGTATATCTGGCAAGCGGATTGAGAGGAGAGAGGAGGGAGGAGAGATGCGAGCGAGATTGAGAATGGGAGGAAAGAGCTGAGCCAGAGTGAAGAGAGACGAATTGTATATGTATATCTGCCGTATTAACTATGTATGTTTGTCAAAATAATTGTATATATGCGGCTGGTATACATTAGTAACTGTATATCTGCAAGAAATTGCAGAGAGAGACGAGAGAGTGGAAGAGAAGAGAGAGAAAATAGCAACAAAACCCTAGCTATAGTAACAAAATTCTAACTATAGCTATAATTTGTAATTTTTTCAAACTATAATTGTATAATGTAAATATGTATCGTATGTTTGCCTAATTATGTTATTTTTCCTAAATTTATAGATAATGTTATATGTCATAACCCTCTTCAAAGTACTAATGTCAGCCATTGTAATGGAGAAAAGAAAAACTTCAAACCCTATAAAATTGATTAAATAGATACACATACATATATATTTATCAACAATTTAAAGAAAGAAAATAAAAAAACACCTGAAGAGGAAGAATATCGATTAAGAGTCAAAAATGGTGTAAATTGTTTTGATCATGAAAGATATTTGAAAAAAAAATCTCATTGATTTAGGGTAATGACAGAGAAAGAATGGAAGTTGTGACTGAGAAAGACATTTGAAAATTGTATAATGACTTGCAAGAGTGTATTTACTATTTAATATTAAAAAGTATTCATATCTAACAAAAATTTTAAATTGTAGCTATAGACTACAAATGTATATTTGTGTTAGCTACACCATGCAGTTTTTCCTATTATGAATCATGAGCCCATGGCTTATGGGCTTGCATATGGATTGTTTGGTAATTTTTAAGGAAAAATTAGGTGGCTTAGCTAACTCAGCTCCTCCAATCAGAAAGATCCCTTATAGTGATTGTTTAAAAAAGGCTTCTTACATTTATGTACAAACATCATTAAAATAAAAAATGAAAAGAGTTAATTGCATCACTAGGTCCTTCAGTTAATTATCAAAAAAATAATCAATTTCTTTTTGACCTTGCGCTGTCTTCTTCTTTTTCGCTTTGCTCCTCCTTCCTCATTGCTTCGATCTTCGTGATTCTTGTTTCTATTGCTTCTTCTATTTTGATTCTCTACAACTTTTTCTTTTTCTTTTTAAAAAATTGACCAGTGAATTATAGATCAAAAGATTTGAAACATCGAATGAATTTCATCTCTAAATTTTGAGTTATTTAGAGGTGATTTTGAGTCGATCGAGATTGAATTCAGTATATATTTCATGTATATTCGCTATATATTACATGTGTAATTAAGCTATATTTTCAACTTTTTGAACGTATCATGGTGTATAGCCAGTGTATAATTTATATGACTAAAGTCGAGCTATGTTATATAGTCACGGTATACTTTTTTCTATTATTTTTTTGCTATTTTTAATGTAAATAAAACATGGCTATATTTGTTGTAAACTAATTAGTTTGAAACTATCCCAAATAAAAATAATTGTATATATATAACTTATCGATATTATATAAATTATATATAATATGGATACGTATCTACTCTTGATATACTAATCATTCAAAATGATTTACATTTGCAGCATGTCAATTTGAAAATTGAACCTTGAAAAAGTTTTAATGGCTGAAATTGAACCTTCAATAATCATATATTGGATTATTTACATAATCTTAAACGATAGCCTTCTACTTTAAATTTGATCCAAGCAAATTGATATCCACATACATTTTGCGGAGCTGTGAGCGATGGAGGATAGTATTTTCTGTAAATTCGGCTTGGACCATCACTATTCTCATTTGTCGTACATGTGTTTCTTTATGATGGCCAGAGCGATTTTTGATAATGGCACAAATATATCTTATTAAATACAAGTGTTAAACAATAAAATGCAAATGTATATGGTACGTATGTGTATATGTAGCATTTTGGAAGAGGATGACTGTAAAGTGTGTTGAAGTTGATCTTATACTGATGTCTTCACTTAGGCAGAGGTATTGTATGTGCGCAGACACATTTGTTAAGTGTGCAAATGCAATATATTCTACTTATGCATGATTATACGACATATTCTACTATATTTTAAAATCAATATTTCAATATGTTACTCAAAAACTATTAGTATCCTTATTGAACAAAAATGGCAAGTGTTAACCCCTTTTATTTTCAGCTCAACAATGAATTTTTCAAAAGATGAGTAATGGTTGATAGGAAAAGATTGTATGAGCTTCCCTTGCCTCAATCTTGAAGCTACATTCTCTTCTTTAGTCTCCCTTCCTGTCGCTATTTTTCGAAATTATGGAGGCATATGCTATATACAAAATTTTCTCATTCTTTTGTATTGGCTCAAAAGTTTTACTACATTTTGAGTCAGATGTGAGGGTCTATCTGCAAGACAAGAGTTACCCATTTCACTTTACCATTCTTCATCCATTTTGTCCATCTCTTCTCTCTTTTTTTTGGTCTCAACAACTTCTAGTTCAACTCTAGATCCTATTAAACAGCAACTCCAGTGATAATTAACCCACAACCTTTTTATGAAGATTGAAAAATTAATAAAAGTTGAAAGTAAAAAATAGAGGAGATGTTATTTGAAAAATTCATATGGGTTTTTACAAGAACTAGAGTGGTACTAACTCCTAGTTCGGCGGGGAAGAAGGAACTACTAATCCTTCTTCTCATACCTAAGGGAATAGTTCAGGCTACAGAGATTTGGTAGAATTCAGTATTTTTCTAAACAGATTCATTTTATATGCACAAATTATTAATTTAGAATCTGTAAACAACTCGAAAGGCTAAAATTTCAAATCTTGAATCAACCTCTACTCCCACCCTTCCACATGCTGTACAAATTGAACAATCTATCTTTCCTATTCTACCTGGAAATGACACAGATGACAAGCAGGGAGGAGAGTTATTACACGTGACACAATCTTTCACCATTCTAGATGGAGGAGGTAGTTGTTACAATGAAGATGATCATGAATAAATTTGTGATACGTAAATCTATCATACATACATTTTACCTTCTTGAAAATCTAAAGGCTTCTTTAACAACCAATGACATTAAAGCCCATTAATAATAAGGAAATATGTGAAATTAACCTAAGTAGTTACACACAACTCCCATCATGTGGTTGTTATATTTCAGGCTTCACCTTTACACCTCCATTTGGCAACAGACTTTGTGCTTACATGAAAACAATGTAAGATGTCTGCTACAGCAACCAGAAACTAGCAATAATGTACACAAAAGTTTCAAGAACTCACTGTCATCAAAAGTTGAACAAAGACAGTATTTAGTTTTCACAAACATTACGTAAAGATGCATCAATTACCCAGAGGTTGTATCATGAAACCTTCTGAAGTAATATTTTTAACAGCACTACACATTCCTTGAATTAAAACAACAATGCTGTCAAGCAGCACAAGCAACTGTAAACTGAAATTCCAGCAACACGTTTGTCCATCTACATAAATTTGATCTGAGCATAATCTAACAATTTGAAAATATTTTACACGTGAGACTACACATTGCTTGGAGGGAAATGGAAAAAGAGAGCGCCGATACATGTGAAACTGTTAAAATAAAAAATAAAGTTTGTCCCCTATCAATTCCATTTTACACATGAGGCAATACATTCTTTTTTTTCTTAAACAACCTAGGATTGCATCATCCTCCAAATGATACTAAACAAGGTTACGCCTTTATTTACCCAAGCTTTTTGTGGACCTTTATATTTCCATATATATCATGAAGAAGTCCGTCTACAGTTATTCAGAGGAAAAATATGCTTGGTAGATTAACTTGAAAATTGAAATGCTCATAATTATCCAACAAGCAGACAAAAGTTACAGCTGCAGAAGCAGCACGAATCTCCCTATAAGCTTCCACTTCCTCGAGGAAAGCCTGTTCAAGCTACTCCAGGAGATGCCCTTGCAAACCCTGTGACACAAGATTAAGGAGCTCAATACTTTATTTGTTAAAATGATAGGATGTACTGATGTCAAAAACCAACATTCAAAATGTGCGGTGATTACATCCAAAAAAAAGTCCCTGATAAATATATACAAAAGATTCAAAGAACAGTTTCCTATGCTCTATTTTATACCACAAAGGTAACAACAAGATACGATCAGATTTGATGAATCTTCAGGAATGAATTCTTTTATCCTCCAAAGCCCCTTTTACTTATTTGGTGGTATTGTGTTCCATGTTTTCTTGAGATTCTTAGAAACATCTTATGCACCAACAATACAGTAACTCATTACCCATTTAACGCCCAAATAATTGAGAAAATTCTGCTACAATTGTGAGGTGGCTGCAGTGTAGGAATAAGTGATTTGACAGTTTTTTTCCCCTCCTCACGAATAAAGAAATCACACATTCAAGGCTTTACAAATTTTTTGATGTAAAACAAGGAAAAATGCCCTAGGATGAAAACCATATCGGAAGGAATTCAAGAATGTAAGCATTGCATATAAATGTAGTATTTTTTATTTTTCTTGAAAAATGGTAACAGTAATTAGGAATGTAGTAATAGTGTTGTATAATCAGCAGTAAGGGAAAGGATATACTTAGGAGGAGATTTTTCTGATGGGAGATATTCGCCTGAGCAAGATTAATCTAATTAATTTTTGGACAGCTCCAATAATCTCCTTAGGAAGAGAGACCTACATGTGGCATTCATTGACCTAGCAAAGGTGTTTAACAAAGCTCCTAGGAAGGATTCCATGGAGACATTTGGAATCTAGAGTTATACCACAATTAAGGACATGCACGATGGAGCCAAGACCCAAATAAGAACAATCAAAGGCGACTTAGAAAGCTCCCTGGTCATGATGGGATATTACCAGGAATCAGCCCGAGCGTGGTTTTTGTTTTCCTTAGTGATGAATGAGGAATAGGATAGAAAGGTAGCAAGTAGTCGAGTGTGAGGTACTTGCCTGTGGGAGCACTAGGGGGCTAGTCTCCTCAACCCATCTTCTTCTTGTTGTTGTTGTTGTTCTTCAATTTTTTTAGTGCTACTTCTTGCTTTGTTCATTTTGTTATTCTGGTGTCGTTATTTTCTTTTTGATCTTGTTTTATATCACTTCTTTGGGCTGAGGGTCCATCAAAAATTGTCTCTCTACCTCCTCATAGGTAGGGTAAGGTTTGTGTATATCCTATAACACCCCACTCTTTCGACATGTCTAAATTAACCCTTACCTTCGTGGCAAGACAAGGAGTGATTAATAAATTAAGAATGACGTAGTACGACTTATTTGAATTGTTCAATGATCATATTTTAGGTTTTGAAGTCAAGCAAGTTGAAAAATAAATGTTAGTGAAAGTTATCACAAGGTCCTTTTTAAATTTTTCTCTGAAAAATAAATTAAGAATGATGTGGTATAACTTATTTGAATTGTTCAATGATCATATTTTAAGTTTTGAAGTCAAGCAAGTGGAAAAATAAATATTTGTGAAAATTATCGCAAGTTCCTTTTTAAAGTTTTCTCTGAAAATTGAGTCAAATGTTTTGGAGATTTTCTCGCAATCTATAAACATTAGGGAGCCCTCTACTATCAAATCGCAAGTCTACTAGTTTAGTTTCCAATGCATCAAATTGTATGACCATAAGACTTCAGAATAAAGAAATAGCCGCATTTCAAGAGAGGATGCAAACATGCATGTCAAGCAGGCCCAAGTCAGTGGAAGATGTATATATCTTATAAATCTTATTTCTTCTTCATTTTTACAATAAAACTCTCCAAAATTTCTTAAAATTCTCCATAGATACTTGTGATATTATCTTGCAAGCTTCGGAAAAGTTATTCTACATTGCAAGCTCATCATTTTGGCATAGTTTGCATGGTCAATTTTGTGGTATATCTACAAGGGTGTTGTGGCAGCGAGTTACTATCCTTATAGAGTGATTTGATTATTATTTTGAGGGTGTCTAGCAAGGTAAGAAAGTTCTATTATCGATTAATAGCTACTTTAGACCTCAGGTAGTATTTCTTTTGGTGAAATCTCATATCTTTTGTTGGGTTATCGTTGCATCTTATCTTCTTGCATACTGATTTAGCTCCTGTCATACTGTAGTATTATGAACGTGCAGGAAGAGGTACAATAACTATTTATAATCATCGAAAAACATATATTAAGGCTATTTTCTTCTTTCAGCACATTTCCTTAACGCTTAAGTGCGATAAGAAAAGGCTATTACTATTGTAGATAAACTCGTAGCCATTATTGTCAGTTGTTGGCCATTTGAGTTATTAAAATTCTCCCTTGTTAGAATTCTTGTTCTGTTAGTAACGTCCCTATGTTGCGCATAACTTAGAAACTATTTGTATGGGTTGTTTATAGCTAGGGGTCGCAAAATGGGTAAGTTATTTGGGTACCTATCTAAATTTATCTATTTTAAACGAGTTAGGTAGCCAACCCATTTAAGATGGATAAAAAATAGATAAAACTCATATTACCCATTTAAAAATGGATAATATGAGTAAAAGAGACTCATCCATAAAGTAAATTAATTTTTTATTGGGAGGGAATGGGCTGGGTAGAAGTAAGCAAATTTTTTGAATTTTCTAAAAAGTAAATTAACTATTTATTGGGAGGGGCTGGAATCGATGGAAGCGGATAAAAATATTTAAGATTTTTTTTAACATTTGGGTGGTGGGTGGGTTGGGGGGGAGGGCTTGGGGTTAGAGGTAAAAGAATTTAAAAGTATTTTCTAGAAAAAAATATTATTATTTTTTTACATTTTTTGGGTTGAGAGGAGGGAGGAGAAAAAATCTAACTTTTTTTTAAAAAAATAAAATGAATTTTCTTTTATATTTTATTTTGGGTAAGGGGTAGGGGCTCGGGGTAGAGGAGTAGGAGGTGGGGATTGGCTAAAAGGATTTGCTTTTAAAACTTTTAACATAATCCTTATTATAATATAGGTATCCATATTTACCCATATTATCCATTGGATAACTCATTTTTACCCATTTAAAATATGAGTCGAGTTGAGTATTTTATCCATTTTTTACTTAACTCGAATTTGATCGACTCATATT
>DF361884.1:15373-34122 GCA_000787875.1 Solanum virginianum
TCTGCCTATCAAATCGAAAATCTATGAGTTTAGTTTCCAACGCATCGAACTGTATGACCATATGACTTCAGGATAAAGAAATATCTGCTTTTCACGAGATGAAGCAAACATGCACGTCAAGCAGGCTCAAGTCAGTGGAAGATGTATATATCTTATAAATCTTATTTCTTCTTCATTTTTACGTTCTAGGTCTTATAATAACAAGAAAACTCTCCAAAATTTCTTAAAATTCTCCATAGATACTTGTGATCTAATCGTGCAAGCTCCAAAAAAGTTGTTCTACATTGCAAGCTTGTCATTTTGGAATAGTTTGCATGGTCAATTTTGTGGTATATCTACAAAGGTGATGTGGCAGCGAGTTATTGTTCCTATAGAGTGTTTTGATTATTATTTTGATGGTGTATTGCAAGGTAAGAAAGTTCTATTTTCGATTGATAGCTACTTTAGACCTCAGGTGGTATTTCTTTTGGAGAAAATCCATATCTTTTGTTGGGTTATCATTGCATCTTATCTTCTTGCATACTGATTGTAACACCCCAATTTTTTTGAAGTTAAGACTGAGTCATCCTTCATATGATATAGAATTGTAGTTAGGGATTCTTAATTGGGCATAGATGTTAAAGTCAATTTCTTAGTATGGGAATAGAATTGGAGATGATATGAGGTCGTAGTTCTACTATAAATTTTGATAAATGTTAGGTGAGCCAATGACTTGTAAGTTGTATATATATGCTAGGATCAACTCTTAAGTATTTAAAGTATATTAGGTGTGATTTAGAGTCATAAGGGGTCTTTTACATCAAGCCAAGTTCAAAACATTTCTAGCAACTAAGTTTTCGTATAAGTTGATAGAAGGGTCAACTTCAAATGACCATATCTCCTAAAGTATAATGCATTTGGTGATCCATAATATATCCAATCGAAGATATTTGAATTAGCTTTCCAACACATCTGATTCGTCTTAATCAGAGTTCGAAATAGAAAGTTATGACCATTTTAGTGAAGGGGTGCAGAGCTATCTGAAGGTCCGCGATAGCTCCGCATCGCGGACCAAACGCCGACCCTCACTGGATAAGCAATGGCATTTTTTCTTTTATTTTGAGGGTACTTTTATCCTAACACCTTTGGGGGTCTATTTACGGTTCCCAAATTATATAAAACGTCAAATTTTACAATCAAAACCCTCTTCTTTCACTCCTAACCATAAATGCTCAAGAATCATCAAGAAAGTCATGAGGTTAGAATTATCTTTCAAGATTCGTCCTCAAGGTAAGTTATTCTTTATAAATTTTAATCTACCTAACCTGAACTTTTTCATTGATTCAGGAATCCCTTATAGGATTTTAAATCATAACCTAGGGTTTCAAGAAAAAGAATTCAAGAATCCCAAGAAAGGATTTCTTGACTCTTTTTCTTCAAGAATTATGGTTCTTCATCAAGAACTCTAAAGACTCTAAGTTAAGAATTCAAGAATCAAAGAGAATTCTTTCAACCAATGTCCTTCCAAGTTTTTTCACTTTAAAAGAACTACCAAGATTGAAGATTTTCTCCAAGAAAATGAGTATTCATTAAACTTCGATGGTAATATCAACTTTTCAGGTATGTAAAGGTTACCCATAACATAGAATTATTCTTCCATATACCCCAATGTATAAAGTAGGTTGGTAGTTGATAGTTGATAGATTATGAGTTGAGATTAAAGAATTTCTCGATATTTATTTTTAATTCTTATATATTATCTTAAATTGATGATCATCATATTTAAAATTACTGTTTACCTGTATTATTGACTGATTATATGTTTATTCTATATAATTTTCCTTGTTAAAGACAACAATAATGAACTTAGGATGATGTCTAGAGCCTTGATTATTTATGGATGTGTTGACTGTTGTGCTCTGAGTCTAGAGATGAGTACTATGATGGCTAAAATAGATGAAGTTAATATTCTTGAGGTTTAAATGAGAATGAGATAGAGCTGAAGGAAAGAATTTATTCCTTGAGTTGATAAATGTTCTTAGATAAGATTTCTCGATTAAATCATGCTATTGATCTTTCATTCTAAGCTCTTTAAGTAATCCTGCTTTCCAGTCTTGATAGAAATGTTGATGATAGTAGAGGGGTTAAGGTTGATGAGAGAGAGTGATAGTTCTTGATTCTGATGTCATCTTACGCATGCACTGACCTTCGGCTTGTTATGTCATTGTTGATGGTAGGATGTAAAGTATCAAGTTTCAGAGCTATGATCTTGCTTATTTTGTATGGAGATATAGTAGTTTGAGGTTTTGTAGAAAGGGGGAAGTAATGAGTTCCTCCAGGTTCAAATTGTGATGTTGAGAATAGTAGATTGAGGGTGAGGATAGATGAGGAGGAGTGAGTGTATCCTTATTATGGTATTGGTGTTAAACTTGTGTCATGTAGGGATAGAGATAGGAAGGAGGAGGGAGGTAAAACCTTATGATAAACAATAGATAGGTAGAAGAATGTTGGTGTAACTTTGAGTGAGAACTCATTGAATGGTGGAGGTAGAAGTGCTTATTATTATGTGAATATTGATGATAGACTAGTGAAGACTTCATAATAAGGGTTTGAGAAAGAGTAGTGAGGTAGTGAAGAGGACTAGTGATCTTTTAATAAAAGCCCCTATGGATGTTTAGAGTTGAGTATTGATGATTTGCTTTATATGAGTGGTGAGGTAGTGAAGAGGATTAGTGATCTTTTAATGAAATCCCCTGTGGAAGTTTAGAGTTGAGTATTGAGAATTTGTTTTGTATAAGTATGATCATCTTGGGAATAACGCCTTGAGGCTTAGAAGTAGGCTTGAATGGAAGAGAAGGAGGTGGTTAGATGGGAATTTGAGTAAGAGGTATAAGCTTAAGTTGAGGGAGTAGAGTGCTATGAAAGGGAGAACAATTGAGATGAGGTGCTAAAATTGAAGAGTCGTATATCGAGTCTTATGTATTGATGGTCCCATTCCCCATTAGAGTTGATGGCTTCCTTCCTGAGTTTGAAATGCTGATTGTCGTGGTGTTCAAATGATTCAAATTGACTGAGTTGTGAAGTTCCATTTGTTCTTGATGGTGAAAATTCTTAAAGAGTATCTCTACTCTTAATTATAATCGATTTGTCTACTCTGAGTGACTTATAACTGTCCAGATTGGTTGATTGAATATTGAAAGGAGTCCGGATTGTTATGTATGCCTAACGATAAGAATGTTGAAGGCAATGTCCTTACCCTTAACTAAATTGATTGTCCTTTCTGGAGTGGGTTGTCTATTCTTGAGTCTAAATAGGGATTATTGATACTGACAAGGAGTCGAAAGTTTGATTGACTGATAAGAGTGTCAAGATGAATTCTGAGTCTATTTGTGCCTTGATATCAACCTTTACACATCATTCGAGGATGAATGATCCCAAAGGGGAGATAATGTAGCATCCCAATTTTTTAAGCTAGTCCGAGTCATCCTTTATATGATATAAGATTTTAATTAGGGATACTTAATTGAGCATAGATGTCAAAGTCAATTTCTTTGTATGGGAATAGAATTGGAGATGATATGAGGTCGTAGTTCTAATGTAAGATTTGATAAAATTTTGGTGAACCAATGACTTGTAAGTTGTGTATATATGCTAGGATCAATTCCTAAGTATTTAAAGTATATTAGGTGTAATTTAGAGTCATAAGGGGTCTTTTAAATCAAGCCAAGTCCAAATAATTTCTAGCAACTAAGTTTTCGTATAAGTCGATAGAAGGGTCAACTTCAAATGCCCATATCTCCTAAAGTATAATGAGTTAGGATACTCTTAATATATCAAATTAAATATATTTGAATTAGCTTTCCAACGCATCTGATTTTGCCTTAATCAGAATTCAGAATAGAAAATTATGACCATTTTAGTGAAGGAGTGTAGAGCCGTCTAAAGGTCTGTGACAGCTCCGCATTGCGGACCAAACATGGACCCTCACTAGATAAGAAATGATGTTTTTTTCTTTTATTTTGAGGGTACTTTTATTCTAACACCTTTGTGGGTCTATTTATGGTTCCCAAAATGTATAAAACGTCAGTTATCATAATCAAAACCCTCTCCCTTGACTCTTAAACATAAACGCTCAAGAATTATCAAGAAAGTCATGAAGTTAGGATTATCAATCCTCAAGGTAAGTTATTCTTCATAAATTTCAATCTACCTAACCCAAATTTCTTTATTTATTCATGAATCCCTAATAGGATATTAAATCATAACCTAGGGTTTCAAGAAAATGAACTCAAGAATCCCACCAAAGGATTTCTTGACTGTTCTTCTTCAAGAATTATGGTCGTTCTTCATCAAGAACTCTAAAGAGTCCAAGTCAAGAATTCAAGAATCAAAGAGAATTCTTTCAACCAATGTCCTTCCAAGCTCTTTCATATCCTTATTATGGTATTGGTGTTAAACTTGCAAGAATTCAAGAATCAAAGAGAATTCTTTCAACCAATGTCCTTCCAAGCTCTTTCATTTTAAAAGAACTATCAAGATTGAGGATTTTCTCCAAGAAATCGAGTATTCATCAAACTTCGATGGAAGTATCAACTTTTTAGGTATGTAAAGGCTACCCAGAATATGGAATTGTTCTTCCATGTGACCTAACGTAAAAGGTAGGTTGGTAGTTGATAGTTATGAGTTGAGATTTTTTAAGAATTTCTTGATATTCATTTTTAATTCCTATATATTATCTTAAATTGATGATCATCATATTTTAAATTACTATTTACATGTATTATTGACTGATCATATGTTCATTCTATATAATTTTCCTTGTTAAAGACAATAATAATGAACTTAGGGTGATATCTAGAGCTTTGATTATTTATGGATGTGTTGATTGTTGTGGTCTGAGTCTTGAGATGAGTACTATGATGGCTAAAGTAGATAAAGTTAATATTCTTGAGGTTTAAATGAGAATGAGATAGAGCTGAAGGGAAGAGTTTATTCCTCGAATTGATAGAATGATAGATGAGATAAGGACCCTACTTGAGAGGGGGGTTAGCTGTATAACCAGTCTGACCTTGATAGACTTATGAGCATGTTGAGTCTTGGGAGGAGTATTAGCACCGAAATGGGTAAGAGTGAGTCTCACTCTCACTCATTAACTATGTGGCCAGCGTAGGAAGGGATTCAACCTCAAAAGTGGCTGTTTCCTTTGTACCATAAAGGACTTGATAGACTTCTTTAGGATCCTTGATAGACTCGTCCTTCAACTCGGCAAGGTACTAGATGAATGTGGCAATAATATCTCTTCATTGTATCACTATCGGTTCATAGGTGGTGATTGTCGATTATGGAAACTCTAAGATAGGTTTCCTTGTTGATAATACTCCGACGTTGATGTGGTTGTATGATGTCTTGATAGATAGAGAACAATTGAGATGAGGTGCTAAAATTGAAGAGTCGTATATCGAGTCTTATGTATTGATGGTCCCATTCCCCATTAGAGTTGATGGCTTCCTTCCTCCTGTCCTTTACTCTGAGTTGAGGATGAGTGGTTGATGAGCTGATGTTATACATATATTATTTACTTTAGACCGTTTTACATACAGTACATTTCACGTACTAACATTGCTTTAGCACTGCATCATTTTATGATGCAAATTTTGTAGACAGATGACTTTACTAGGCTCATCATTAAGGTTCACAGATTCTCGACAGAGATTTGGTGAGTCCTCCCTTGCCTTCAGAGGACACATTTATTTTTTTTATTTCCTTGAGTTATTTTACTAGATTGTGGTAGTCATGGTACCTCCTTAGATATTAGTTATAGAGGTTTCATAGACATAGACAGTTGATAGTTAAGTTCGGGATTGACTATTGTTTCTTACTCCTTATTTCTATTGTAATGCTTATTTTCGTACTCTACATGATAGGGATTGTGGTAGCCCATTGATAGTCTCTTTTCTCTACTTATCTTTGCATATTAGTAGATTGAACGAATGCAATGAGACTAGGTGGTTTGCTTAGGGGCTAGTAATAGACTCCGAGTGCCAGTTATGTCTAGGGTACACTCCCAGGGTGTGACAAACTTGGTATCAAAGCATGAGTTCAAGAGTCCTAGGGAGCTATGAAGTCGTATCTAGTAGAGTCCTTATTATTGGTGTGAAGAGCTCTATATCCATAATTTGGAGGTTATAGGACATTTAGGAATTGTTTCCCTTCTTTCAGATTCTAAATCGTGCGATAGAGCTATTTTCTAAGAAGTATATGATGATTGGTGCAATGCTCTAAACCTTTTGACTATGCCTCATCCATGAGGTCATAAAGATAGTAATGTTCAAATTCTTACCGATGACATTCCCTGCGATATAGTAATCAAAATGGTAGAGAGACTGTACCAAGCTTGAGAGAAGCCGACTAGTGTGCTAAGTTGATTGACCAGAATGAGTACACCATTACTTATATGAATCATGCATTTGAGTTAGCTCTAGATGTACCCAAACCCTCTTACTTTTCCAAAACTTGCCTTCGATGTTATCCATGAGAGAGAAAGTTATGTCTCCAAAGAGTTTAATGTTACCACCTAAAAGTGAGATATGAGGTCTTATAAACCCTGAGTAGAATTCAATCATCCTAGAGTTAGAAGGACGATGATGGAAAGAAAGGGACGAGATAGCAAGAGTGATGAGTGATTGAGGCTTAAAGTTAGAGATATGTATCCATTAGGTAACTAGTGAAGGGATGAGTCAATGGCCATAAGCTTGATGAAAAAGGCGAAAGTACACTATGATTGCCACGATAAGATAAGGTAGAGAGAGAGAGAGAGAGTTAGTGTTAGAATATATTAAAGCATGCCCCAAACTAGAAGGAAGTGTATGTTGATATGTTGTAGTATTCATACTATTGAGGGTGAAGTATTGCTCTTGAATAAGGGAAAAGAGTGCTTTTAATGTGATAGATCTAAATTAGGCTTATGAATATATGTGAGAGTTCATGAGATTCATAGAGTTATAAGCTTAGCTAGATAAGGAGGTATAGTGAATGGGGGAGTGGTACATGAGTTGTGAAGAGGGGATCTGTTGATTCATTACTCGCTATGAGATTTTAGTAGGATTATGTTCCCTAAATTTTTACTTAGTAATTGCAAGTTGGCATTAGAGAGGTGCGTGATAGATGCACATGTTAGCTAGACCCTAAGCTAGAATTTTGAGGAGTAGTGTTAAAGAGGAGATAGCATGACGACAGTGATAGTCTTTGTTGGAGATTTGACCTGAGAGTCTTGTTGTAATGCGTGTTCAATGATTAAGATATCGATTGGCAAGGAACATGGTGCTAGGAGTAGAGTAGAAGTACCCCTTAAATGGAGATAGTAAATTAAGGGAGAAACACTAGGAAAGAGGAGGCTTAAGAGGTTTAAGATATGTAATCATGATTGTGTACAAATAGGTGAGGCTCTAAGTTATGACTATTATGAGAATCCAGATAGTATATTTGAGTTGTTGATGTGGAGTAGGCTGATGTAAGTAATCTTTGTCGTCACAAGAAGCTAAGCGATTGGGGCATTTGAATAGATGATAATGAGTTACCTATAATAGTCTAAGTCTTATACAAATAAGTTTATGAGAGCACAGATGTTGAGAATTAGCAGGAGAAAAAACAAGATGTTAGATTGTAATAATTGTGGAACATGATTATGTATGCCATTAAGAGCAGCAAATAGAGAGAGAGAGTTTCATAGAGACATGAGAAAGCTAAGAATGATATCATTGAAAGGAGTCTGAGTGGCTAGTTATATGTAAGTGACTATAGAATAATAGAAGGATTTAAGATGCATATTCTTATGGATAGTGATTCCTTGACTGTGTGGAGGTATATGCTTATAGCCTAGTAGAGAAAATTAATTCACAAATTTAGAAAGAGGACATTGAGAGCTGAGAGGGAGATGATGATGTGAGAAATCAAAGTAGATCTTTAGTTTTTAGATTGTGATAGGCTGACCAAGATGAGATATCAATTCTTTTTCGTCTCATATAGTCCTTACACTTCAGTTAAGGTAACATTCCATTCCCTTCGGGTGTATGACTGTCATACCTATGGCCTAGTTCCATGCACATCATGTTGCTTCCGGATCATGTTGAGTTTTAAGGATGAGAAGCGATAAATTCATTCATTATTCTTGATCTTACCCCCATGAATCCAAGAGTTTCTAGTCCTATGTTGAATGAGATACGACCTGAGTTTTACACTACGTATAGTTCTATTAACACAGAATGAGACTTGATAGATGAGAGAGATGGTAATCTATGAATGTACTCTAATAAGATTTATCGATTAAATCATGCTAATGATCTTTCATTGTGAGCTCTTTGAGTAATCTAGCTTTCCAGTCTTGATAGAAATACTGATAATAGTAGAGGGGTAAAGGTTGATGAGAGAGAGTGAGAGTTCTTGATTCTGATATCATCTTACGCATGCACTGACCTTCGGCTTGTTATGCCATTATTGATGGTAGGATGTAAAATATCAAGTTTCAGAAGTATGATCTTACTTATTTTGCATGCAGAGATATTAGTTTGAGGTTTTGCAAAAAGGGGGAATTAGTGAGTTCCTCCAGGTTCAAATTTGTGATGTTGAGAGTAGTAGATTGAGGATGAGAGTAGATAAGGAGGAGTTAGTGTATCCTTATTATGGTATTGGTGTTAAACTTGTGTCATGTAGGGATAGAGATATGAAGGAGAAGGGAGGTAAAACCTTATGATGAACAGTAGATAGGTAAGAGTGTGTTGGTGTGACTTTGAATGAGAACTCATTGAATGGTGGAGGTAGAAGTGTTAAGTAGGCTTGAAATTCTAAAATATAGTTGAAGTTGTTAGAGTGATAGGATTGAATTCGGGGTTATTGTTATGTGAATATTGATGATAGACTAGTGAAGACTTCGTAATAAGGGTTTGAGGAAGAGTGGTGAGGTAGTGAAGAGGATTAGTGATCTTTTAATGAAAGCCCCTATGGAAGTTTAGAGTTGAGTATTGAGGATTTGCTTTGTATGAGTATGATCATCTTGGAAGGGTGAGGATTTGCTTTGTATGAGTATGATCATCTTGGAAATAATGCCTTGAGGCTTAGAAGTAGGCTTGAATGGAAGATGAGGAGGTGGTTAGATGGAAATTTGAGTAAGAGCTGTAATCTTAAGTTGAGGGAGTAGAGTGCCATGCAAGGGAGTATAATTAAGATGAGGTGCTAAGATTGAAGAGTTATATATAGAGTCATATGTATCAATGGTGTCATTCCCCATTAGAGTTGATAGAATCCTTACTGAGTTTGAAATGTTGATTGTCGAGGTGTTCAAATAATTTGAATTGACTGAGTTGTGAGGTTCCATTCGTACTTAATGGTGAAAATTTCTTAAAGAGTATTTATACTCTTAATTGGAACCGATTTGACTACACAGAGTGACTTGTGATTGTCCATATTGGTTGATTTAGTATCAAAAGGATTCTGGATTGTTATTTTGTGCCTGACGATGAGAATGTTGAAGCTAAAGTCCTTACCCTTAACTAAATTGATTGTCTTTTCTTGAGTGGGTTGTCTATTCTTGGGTCTAAATAGGGATTGTTGATACTGATGAGAAGTCAAAAATTTGATTGACTGATGGGAATGACAAGATAAATTCTGAGTCTATTCGTGCCTTGATATTCACCTTTACTCATATATCGAGGACGAATGATCCAAAGGGGGAGATAATGTAGCACCCCAATTTTTTAAAGTTAAGACCGAGTTATCCTTCATATTATATAGAATTTTAATTGGGGATTCTTAATTGAGCAAAGATGTCAAAGTCAATTTCTTAGTATGGGAATAGAATTGGAGATGATATGAGGTCGTAGTTCTAATGTAAGATTTGATAAAAGTTAGGTGAACCAATGACTTGTAAGTTGTATACACATACTAGGATCAATTCCTATGTATTTAAAGTATATTAGGTGTGATTTAGAGTCATAAGGGTCTTTAACATCAAGCCAAGTCCAAAGAATTTCTAGCAACTAAATTTTCATATTAGTTGATAAAAGGGTCAACTTCAAATGCCCATATCTCCTAACGTATAATGAGTTAGGTAAATCATAATATATCATATCAAAGATATTTGAATTAGCTTTCGAACGTATCTTATTTCGTCTAAATCAAAGTTCAGAATAGAAAGTTATGACCTTTTTAGTAAAGAGGTGCAGAGCTGTCTGAAGGTCCGTGACGCTGACCCTCACTAGATAAGCAATGACATTTGTTTCTTTTATTTTAAGGGTACTTTTATCCTAACACCTTTAGAGGTCTATTTATGGTTCCCAAAATGTATAAAACATCAGTTTTCATAATCAAAACGCTCTCCCTTGACTCTTAAACATAAACGCTCAAGAATCATCAAGAAAGTCATAAAGTTAGGATTATCTTTCAAGATTCATCCTCAAGGTAAGTTATTCTTCATAAATTTTAATCTACCTAACTCGAATTTCTTCATTTATTCATGAATGCCTAATAGAATTTTAAATCATAACCTAGGGTTTCAAGAAACGAATTCAAGAATCCCATGAAAGGATTTCTTGATTGTTCTTCTTCAAGAATTATGGTCGTTCTTCATCAAGAACTCTAAAGAGTCAAAGTCAAGAATTCACAAATCAATGAGAATTCTTTCAATCAATGTCCTTCTAAGTTCTTTCACTTTAAAAGAACTACCAAGATTGAGGATTTTCTCTAAGAAAGCGAGTATTCATCAAACTTCGATGGTAATATCAACTTTTCAGGTATGTAAAGGCTACCCAGAATATGGAATTGTTCTTCCATGTGTGCCAATGTATAAAGGTGGTTGGTAGTTGATAGTTGATAGGTTATGAGTTGAGATTTTTTAAGAATTTCTTGATATTTATTTCTAATTCTTATATATTATCTTAAATCGATGATCATCATATTTTAAATTACTGTTTACCTGTATTATTGATTGATTATATGTTCATTCTATATAATGTTCCTTGTTAAAGACAACAATAATGAACTTAGGATGATATCTAGAGCCTTGATTGTTTATGGATGTGTTGATTGTTGTGGTGTGAGTCTTGAGATGAGTACTGTGATGGCTGAAGCAGATGAAGTTAATATTCTTGAGGTTTAAATGCGAATGAGATAGAGCTGAAGGGAAGAATTTATTCCTTGAGTTGATAGAATGATAGATGAGATGAGGACCCTACTTAGGGATGGGGGTTGGTTGTATAACCAGTCTGACCTTGATAGACTTATGAGCATATTGAGTCCTGGGAGGAGTATTAGCATCGAAATGGGTAAGAGTGAGTCCCACTCGCACTCATTAACTACATGGCTAGCATAGGAGAGGATTGGACCTCGAAAGTGGATGTTTCCTTTGTCTCGCAGAGGACTTGACAGACTTCTTTGGGATCCCTGACAGTTTTGTCCTTTACCCCGGCAAGGTACTGGATAAATGTGGCAATGACATCTCTTTGTTGTATCACTATCGACCGATATATGGTAGTTATCGATTATAAAAACTCCTAGATAGGTTTCCTTGTTGATAGTATTCCGACGTTGATGTGGTTATATGATGTCTTGATGGACAGTGAGGTGATAGTCTTGTCCTTTACTCTGAGTTGAGGATGAGTGATGAATGAGTTGATGTTATACATATTGTTTACTTTAGACCATTTTACATACAGTGCATTTCACGTACTAATGCCCCTTTGACGCTACATCATTTTATGATGCAGATTCTATAGATAGTGGACTTTCAAGCTCATTGTTGAGGTTCATAGATTCCCGACAAAGATTTGGTGAGTCCTCCTTGCCTTCGGAGGACACATTTATTTATTTTATTTCCTTGAGTTACTTTACTGGATTGTGGTAGCCATGACCTATCATGATACCTCCTTAGATGTTAGTTATAGAGGTTTCATAGACATAGACAGTTGATAGTTGAGGTCGGGATTGACTATTGTTTCCCACTCCTTATTTTTATTGAATTATTTATTATCATACTCTACATGATAGGGATTGTGATAGCCCACTGATAATATATTTTCTCTTCTTATCTTCTTCATATGAGTTGATTGAACGTACTCTACATGATAGGTATTGTGATAGCCACTGATAGTCTATTTTCTTTTATTATCTTCTGCATATGAGTTGATTGAACGAATGCAATGAGACTAGGTGGTTCGCTTGGGGGCTAGCAATAGACTCCGAGTGCCAGTTACGTCTAGGGTGTCCTCCCGAGGCATGACACTGATTTAGCTCTTGTCGTACGGTAGTATTATGTGCGTGCAGGAAGAGATACATTAACTATTTATAATCATTGAAAATATATGTTAAGGCTATTTTCTTCTTTCAGCACGTTTCCTTAAAACTTAAGAGAAATACAAAAAGGTTGTTATTATCGTAGGTAAACCCGTAGCCATTATTTTCAGTTGTTGGCCATTTTGAGTTATTAAAATTATCCCTTGTTAGAATTCTTATTTTCTTAGCAGTGTCCCTATGTTACGCATAACTTAGAAATTATTTGTATAGGTTGTTTATAGCTAGGGGTGGTAAAATGGGTAAATTATTTGGGTACGTATCTAGATTTACCCATTTTAAACGAGTTAGGTAGCAAACCCATTTAAGATAGA
This sequence comes from Solanum virginianum, assembly GCA_000787875.1. Classification (NCBI taxonomy): domain Eukaryota; kingdom Viridiplantae; phylum Streptophyta; class Magnoliopsida; order Solanales; family Solanaceae; genus Solanum; species Solanum virginianum. The sequence goes on from DF361884.1 coordinate 28,006, forward strand.
TAAAAAATGGATAAAAATCATATTACCCATTTAAAAATGAGTAATTTAATGGGTAATATGGGTAAAAAAAATGCATTGATAAAGTAAATTAATTTTTTATTGGGACGGAGTGGGCTGGGCAGAGGTAAGTAAATTAACTATTAATTAAGAGGGGCTGGAATCGGGTGAGGGGAAGGAGGGCTCAGGGGGCAGGGGAAGAGGTAAAAGTATTTTTTGAAAATAATAATTATTTTTTTTACATTTTTGGGTTGAGGCTATTTACTACCTATAGGAGTATAATATTATCTAAGAGGGCTACATAATTGCCTGTGAGCGAGGGACTGATTATAGGGCTATATAGATTGAATTGTAACCTTTTGGGCTTATAGAGACTTGGGCAGGTTGTTGTTTCTTATTTCTTGTTTCTACTTGCCAAGCTTATGAGGGTTTGGTTAGGTTATTATTTGATTATTTTTGTATGCGTAAATTTAGGAGCAGGCCACTATGCTTATCTTATTTTTGATATTCTGACCTAATTACTTTCAGTATATTATGATACCTACTCAGTTAGTCTATTGCCTCCTATGTCACGACTCAAGCCTAGGTCCTAGACGTGATCGGCGAATGGGGAACCCGAAGGGACCACAAACAAGCCTCATAGCATATCATTACATATCCTTGGTCACGGAAGCAATTAAAATGGCAATGAGAGATAAGCATAAGCAAAGGAATTGGGACTAAAGGGAAAATCTTTCGTATCATAAACAACAAGAGTCAAGGGAGAGTCAAAGCTCATAGCATAGATACATATCTTGTCCAACAACACCTCTACTACATAGATAAGAGCGGGGGCCAAGACAAACAACCGGGCTCACCCTCATAATAATGATAATACATAATCCAAACATACAAAATATAGTCTAAATATAAGCTTAAGAGAAGATTTTTATTGTCCCCGGACTTGAGGACTCATCATAAGCTATCTTGAACAATATGTCTAGCCACGAGGAGAACCAATAGGAGCTTTGGTCCCTACATGGTGATATCATTTAGGCATAAAGTATGTGATAGTACATTTGAATATGTACTAAAAATGTAAGATGCAATGCAATAATAGATAAGTGACATAATCCAAAATGCATAAGTATAGGCAATGAGTATCATAGAGCAATATGGTATGTATGATCAATGATTAAAACATGCTTACAAGGAACATAACATATGTTTAAGTAGTGACCACTATCAATTGGTGGATGGTCACACCCTACCACCTTTGGTGATTGCAGTACTAACCCCGTCAATAGGTTAGTGGATTGTCACACCCTACCACCCTTGGTGATTGAGGTACAAACCCCGTCAATAAGTTGGTGGATCGTCGCACCCTACCCCTTTGGTGCCAGAGTACAAACTCCCTAATAGGTTGATAGGTACAAACCCCCAACAAGATTGGTGGATCATCGCACTCTACCACCCTTGGTGCCGGAGTACAAAACCCTACCCCCACCCCCGATAGGTTGATGGGTACAAACCCCCAACAAGGTTACTCAGCGCACAATCCCTGTGTAGGGCATGGTCACATTCCAATACTATATGGAGAGCACCATATACATGCACTCATTTCATCATTATATCATCACCATATCATCATTATATAGTCATTCAACTCATAAGACATGCATTAGACCTTCAATTCCTCAAGAAACCATAACCGGACATTTTATCAAACACTTAGAGGGTGTATAGTGCCAGTGTAAAACCATGCAATTCAAGAGTGAAATCATGCTAGAAAATTCAATGTAAAACCTTCAATAGATACTTGGTAACACCCTCAAGCAATTTACATCAAAAACCTTCATCAATTCTTACAATAGACCTTGGTTTCATACCTCAAAACATAACAAAATAGTCACAATTTAATGAGCGTCAACATAGTGTGCATAGATTTTCATAATAAAATTGACCCAATTGTAAATCAACTTTAAATAATGCAAATTAGAGTAAAAGGGAGATTAGGTATCATGGGTGAAACGAAACCTTGAAAGAAACCCACATACCTTAACTTTGGAGATGATCTTGATGAAGATCGAAGATGGAGACTTGAAGCTTGAGAGAAAATCCTTAGATCCGGAGAGGGTTTTGGATCTTGAATTTTGAGAGAGATATAAGACTAAGTGTTTGAGTGAGTATTGGGGAATATTTTGAATAATATGAGGGTGAAAAATGTCTAAGTATAGGTATATTCACGTTTGGGAACAATTAGCCCCAAGACTTAAAGTCTTGGACCAAAGTCAAAAAATTGCCCCCATTTTAACACTGTTGCGCATCGCGGAGAGGGCGCGCAGTGGCTAATGGAATTCGTCATTTCGAAATTTGAAATTGCTTTTTGTTCGCTCTAAAATTGGGGTTAGACCCTTGTCCCCCTAAATTTGACCCCCTGAACTAGAATATGAAGTCGAATTTCCCAATTAATGCACAATTTCGGACACTTTCGAGGCACATTTTCAGGCACTTTGGGGTCGTTACAATATCTTTCCCTTGGGAACATTCGTCCCCGAAAGTCAAAGAAACGTATATGAGAAGAGTAATCATAGAGAGATCAGCCCCAATAAGAATGCAACAATACACTTTAAAACACCATTTTCAAAATCCCAACATAAGTGTAAAATCACTGTGAACCCTTTCAATGTAAACATGAACGCATGCGAATGAGTTAGGGGCTGGATCATCAGACATGAAATCACAAAAAGGAGTTTGACATATTACCATAAGCTTGAATAGAATGATAGAGGTACAGGTATCACTTTTCCATGCTCATTCCGGCTCCCCAAAAGACACTCTCAACTTGACGATCCTCCCAACAAACCTTGACGAATACTACATCCCCAGAAATCAACCCTTACTCACATCTACCCCACTTCTCTTCCAGACCTCCTCATAAGTCAACACATCCCCCACAACGTCCCCAATCTCGAGAGTCCTTTAACACTTGTATCACCAATACACCTCTTCAATCAGAAGAACCAGACGAACCATATCCGTATCGGAAGGCACTTCCGATTCGTATGGAACCTTACAATCTTCCTCAACACTCTATGAAGACTCACAAACCACAAACTCAATCAATGGAAGGTGATCATCCCAACTACTCTTGAATTCCAATACATAAGCCCTAAGCATGTCCTCACATAATCTCACCAACTCATGAATGTACAATTTATCATACTCTTGCACCATAAGTAGTCTTAACCAGTAGAAAATGAACCAATTTCGTCATCCTATCAACCACACCCCAAATAGAATCAAAACCCTTCCTAGTCTTGGGCAATCCAACCACAAAACCCATGTTAATCACCTCCCACTCTCAAGTAGGATTCTCTATGACTTGGGTTAGGCCACCCAGCCTTAGATACTCGGCTTTAACTTGTTGAGAACTATGACAACCGGAACATATTTGGCAATGCCCTTCTTCATGCCTCCCCACTAATACACATCTCTCAAATCTCTATACATTTTGGTGGAATTAGGGTAAATAGAATAAGAAGAGTTATGAGCCTCATCAAGAACCTTCTATATCAAGCCATCGACACAAAATACACACAACCTACCATGGTACCTAAGGGCGCCATCTCCCCCTTGGGAGAAAACCTCCATCTTGCCCTCTTTCACCAAGGCCTTCTATTCTAACAAGGAGGGATCAAGATCTTTCTTTGCTTCTACTTCATCATCCAATGAAGATTTAGAACCATCAACAACAATAACACTACTATTACCAACCTCCTCCAACCTAACCCCCAATCTAGCTAACCGATACACCTCCCTAGCCACTTTTTTATCACCACCATCAACATGAGCTAGGCTACGCATAGACACCCTACTGAAAGCATCTGCCACAACATTAGTCTTAGGAGTCCTAACCATCTCTTTTATCTCAATATAAGATCCCTTTGGGTGAACACATATTAGAAACTCTAGTGAACGGTAACCACAACAACATGCACCCCGTACAACCAATGACATCTATTTTTTTCAAAGCAAAAGCCCCGACGACCAACTCAAGGTCATAGATAAGATAATCCTTCTCATGCGTCTCAAATTACCTAAAAGTCTAGACCTTCACCTAACCATATTACATCAACACATAACCCCCAACCAATCCGGGTGACATCACAACACATATCAAACCCTTTCGGTGGTAATCCACTAAGGCCAAGGAACTCCTAATATCCAAAGGAGTCAAAGGTCTAGGCCAATTTTTAATCACATATCTCTTCTTAAGGTCAGTCTTAATACCATCCTCTAACACCACATGACCTAGGGAGGTAACCTCCTCTAACCATATTTCACACTTCACATACTTAGCATACAACTTCTCTTACCTCCCTCCCCAAGGTTTGCAACACTACCCCCAAGTGATTCACAAGCTCTAAATAAATCAATACTTCATCATAGAGACCACCACAACATAACAAGGTAGGGACTAAAGACCCTATTCATGAAACCCATAAACAGAGTTGGTGCATAAGCCAACCAAGCAATTCCAACATCGTCAAAAGGCTCACTCTTAATCCGAAAAGACACTTAGGGGTATCACCTATCCTCACCATCACTCGGGAACAAAACCTGAACCAAAGATCAAGCTTAGAGAGGTGACTAACCCGTTATAGTTGACCAAATAGACCGGCCATTCTTAACCATCATATTACAACCTTATAAGTTCAATCAAAGGAGACACAATTTGCAAGTAGCCTAACCACCGAAAGACCTCCAACCAACAAACTAAGCTCAACCAAAATCACAAGACAAAACCCTATGCGATAAGAACATGGGGCAACCCTTAGAGATTAATTATATCTTAAGACAAGAAACAGACTTACCCCTTAGCAACCATATTACAAGCACTCACTCAAGGATGGACTTAATAGAGAATTAGAACTTAACTCTGTAGGTCCTACATTAAGGAAGACACAACATGCATGCAACTAACCCATCTCAAGCATAGAATCAAAATCCACTATACTAAACCCAATAAGTCACAAGGCAAAACCTAATATAGTATGAACATAGAACAACACCTATGAACTTTCAAACAACAATAGACTCACCAATGAGATAGACACCAAAGAGAGTTTAGGACACACATGAACCCACTAGCAACTAAACGAATAGTGGCACACTTGGCCCATCAATGCAAATGCATCAAAGTCAAAGCAAATTTGAACATACCGGTAGCAACATCGGGCACGTCATCCCCTTCTTGTGCCACTTGATCAACATGACTACTTTGCTCTAGTGGTCGGCCATCTATACCTTTGGGATGCTCGTGTGGACAATTCAAAATCTTGTGGCCCATCTCACCACACCCAAAGCATGCACCCGTGTTCCTCCAACATGTGCCACTATAAGTCCTCCCACATTTTGGGCATCTAAGATGAGTCATCACATCATCACACTTCTTACTCTTATTATATTTCTGAGGGCAATCCTTTACCTTAAGACCTATCTCCCCACAACCACAATGTGCATTAGTACCTAGCAAGCATGGGCCATCATGGGTCCTACCACATTTTGGGCACCTAGCATAAGGCACCACACCACCACCACCTCTACATTTGGAACTTTGGAAATTACCCCCAACATAGGCCCTCTTGGCCCCACTACCCCTCCTCTTACCATTAGAAGTCTTGGGGGCACTCACTTATTGATCGAGGTGAGTTGCTAACTTTGTCGCCACTTTGGCCAATACCCATAGAGCATTGCGAACCTTCGCATTTGTCATATCACCATCTTCAGTAGCTTGAGACACATCCTATAATGTAATGGTTAGAATTTAGCAATAAGCCCTAGAAGACCTAACTCTATCGCACGACATAGATCATAAAAAAGTAAAATATTTCCTAGAATGTCTCATAGCCTCCTATTCATATTTGTGGTGCACTTCACAGCCATGAATAAGACTCTAATCGATGCGGTGTGTTGGATGTCAAGGATCTAACAACCTAGTGCTCTAATACCACCTTTTTCATGACCCAAGCCTAGGGCCTAGACATGACCGGTGAATGGGGAACTCCAAGGAACCCCAAGAAAGTCTCATAGCATATCATTATACATCCTTGGTCGCGGAACCATCAACAACAATAA
>DF361883.1:0-13531 GCA_000787875.1 Solanum virginianum
GCAACGGGTGCCAGTCCGCCTTAACGGGATTTGGGGCGTGATAGAATAAATATAATGCATTTATAATATATATATAATGTCGGGTTGGTTTGGCCTCAGGTTGGTTTTTTTTTAAAATCAAAACCAAACCAAACCAAACCAAATATAGTCGGGTTTTTTTCGTCAACACCAAACCAAATCAAGTCGAATCACTAGTCGGGTTTTTTTTATCGGGTTGACTTGATTTGCGGTTTGATTCGATTTTTGATTTGGTTTTGTTCACCTCTAGCCACAACCTTGAAAGTTGAACGTTGAACGTTGAATCTTGAATCTTGAACCTATACCATGAGTGGGCTGGCAAAAATACAAGAAGTGCAAGTCAGTGCACCCGATTTATTTTTGGAACAATGGAAAATTCGTATACAAATTTGATCGATCCCGTCTGTTTTATTTCACTAGGCCAGTATCGAGCCATCATAAAAGGGGCCTGAAAATGAATGACGAAGTATTCGACCTGGCAAGCCCACCTGATCATGTTGCGGATCATACTACTGGGCCTTCTACTAGTGCTGCAGCCCAATTGGTTAATGTTTTGGTGGTGGTGGGGTTATGTTCAAAAATGTCCCCACGTAATCTTGATATTTTGTCATCGTAAGAAATGTCTTACAAAAATATCTTCCATAAGTGGTGTAGTTTAATTCAATTTAAAATGAAAAAAAAGATATTTTTATAAGACTTTTCTTCGTCAGATCAAGTTATTAAAATTTAATTTTAAAAGAGGACAAAATAGTAATTTAACTTTGAATTCTTTTGTAGTTCAAACTTTTAGGGTGAAAAATAAAATACAATATAGATATTTGGACGTTAACTCTTGCATTATTAAGAAACAAATTAATATTTTTGAATAGAAATTTGTTCACCAAAATTCATACAGAAAAAATTGCCTTCACCTGTAAGTTACATACCCAAACTTTAACTTTACATTTAAATATCTTCGATCACGTATTCGAATGTGTATTTCCATAAATTCTAGTTATTTTCTAAATACTAAAAATTTGAAAAAATATTATATGCTTTGTAGATTTATTCCACCAATTGCTATTGCTGTCAATTGATAGGCAACCCCATTATTGATATTACACCAATGAAATCCTCCTATGACCTCCTATGACCTCCTATGACCATTTATAATTTTAATTTTAGAAAATAACTATTAAATCACGCGCTATTTTTATAAAAGTTTCATATATATTTTTTTTTTCTAATATCCTCTGAAACACATGACAAAGAAGGGTATCCTTTCAAATGGTTTTAACATCCTTCAAATGGATGTACATGTTAATGCACGTGATTTAATACCCCATCCATGTGACTTGTGGAGCCCAATGACTTCTAGTCTTATCCATTTTGTTTGAACACATGCTATGATAGTTGAGTTATGAAACTCGAAAAAAATTACTAGTTCTGGTGTGTTTTTCACCATAAACTCTAATAATAACAAATAAATACACAATGAAATCATAAAGTTGGTCTATATTTGAATGTTAGAAAACACCGTGTCCATAAGTGGGGTCTCAAGAAGATAAGAGTGTATGTGGAGTTTACTTCTATCTCTTGGTGGTCGAGAGATTGTTTCCGGACTATGAAAGATGTCCAGCAAATAACAAAAACTGGTCTAAGTCATTTTAGAAGTTTACCACCAATACAATCATAGTTCAAGATGAGAAAGAATCTCCAGTTTTTTTCAAATTTTACCAGCAATGAAGAGTCACAGCCTTTCAATAATTTCATACCAATCAATAAAACGTGTCTTCGTCGACTTCCCCACACGTTACAGCGCAGGAGACTCAAATTTTGGTGATGAACCTTCATGGAAAGTCTAGCTTTCACAATCCTGCAAACAGGATTAGTCTTGTTGACCCTCCACCGACTGCACGATAAATCAGATCTGCAAGAAAGAACCAGTTCAGATATGAAATGCAGAAAAGGGCAAGTGGCAGTAAATCAGCAGGTTGCAGCTCAATGAGGTAAAGTTGAATATTGGAAGATATTGTTGGAAACAAAAACCGCATATTTAAGATGCGTTGTTTTTTCTACTCATGGATAGACACGTTGCATTCCGCGGTCCCATCTAGCTTCAATAAGTTGACCGCGATTAGAGACATCTTTGTCTCTGCAATTAGTAAGTTGCTGCACTAACAGATAAAAATGTTTTAAAACTTCGATTGAGACGACTGGCTCATTTTAAGCCAGATCATAAAAGGATAATCTAATTAAACACCCCTATAAATATCATATCATTAATGTTTTTCAAGGCATACAATCCACCTCATCCTCAAAACATAACTTCTATATTTCTACCTCAGCATCTTGCACCTTTCCCTTCAACTGAAACTGTTTGAAAACTTAAAGAAAAAGATGGCAAATGCTCGTATTGCTAGGTTTGTTTCAGAGGTGGCACCACCACAATTTGTAAATGTCATGAGAAACCGAGCCTCAAAGATGCTTGAAACCATCAAAGAGGAGGAAAGAGAAGCTCGCACAAGCGAGTCACTTTCTCTGAAGAGTTATTCCCCTTCATCATCTTTGACCTATTCTGCTTCATCCTCTTCAGCTTATTCTGTTTCGTCGTCAAATGCAAAAAGCTCCCAATATTTTCTCAAAGAAGTTCAGAGGTCTTTTTCTGTATTTACAAGTTAAGAGTATCTGCTAAGAGTGCTATTAATTTTCAATTTCCGGACCAGTCTACTGATTCCCTGTTATTTTCCTTCAGCAAATTTTCTCTCCTTCTTAGTAAGAAAGTTCGCGAAGCTTTGGACAGAGTCCAAGGTTTGCTGAGACTAGATAAATATTGATTATATGTAACATCTGAGGGAAGATGAAAATTTTCCTTCGAATTATCAGTAAACTTCTGTTGCTACTTTCGGTAAATACTACCAATTTTACTTCAGTACAGCTATAAAATTGTTATGCACATCTTTTCTCCTGTTGCTTTTATACACAGAAATGTTATTCCACAAAACAGGCACTAAGGGCTATACAAGCATACAATAATACGCCACAGCAGAGTGAATTCAGATACATCTAATTACAGCAGAACGCGAGAATGTAGTGACATTCATAGTAACGAACAATTGAGCAACTTTACCTTGAAAACCTTTATCTCTCCTTTCCTAGAATCTAATACTAACTGATCTTGCCATGCGAGAATGTAGTGACATTCATACTAACGAACAATTGAGCAACTTTACCTTGAAAACCTCTTATCTCCCCTTTCCTAGAATCTAATACTAACTGATCTTGCCATGCGAGAATGTAGTGACATTCATACTAACGAACAATTGAGCAACTTTACCTTGAAAACCTCTTATCTCCCCTTTCCTAGAATCTAATACTAACTGATCTTGCCATGCGAGAATGTAGTGACATTCATACTAACGAACAATTGAGCAACTTTACCTTGAAAACCTCTATCTCCCCTTTCCTAGAATCTATTACTAACTGATCTTGCCGCCAACGCTTTTTCCTTTAGTTCAAAACTGGTGCTTTCCTCCAAACCACAAGAAACCTCAATCTTAACACGTGGTCACTTTACCCTCCGACCTCAACCATCTGGACCCCCCTCCCCACAGTTTTTACGGTTAGTATGGTACCCTTGGATATTCCCACCAAATCCCAAACCCCTTTCTACAGTCCAAATCTACCCTTTTTGAGACTTATTCTCCCTTCCATGAAAAAGTTCCCTCATCACTCCCTGTTCCTACCTTTGTTTCCTTTGTAGCAGGAATTCACCCTCCTCCAATTTAAAATTTTAAATAATGCATTATTAAAGAAAATTGACTAAAGCAATACAAAATATTAAATCATTTCATAGATAGACTAAACACATATGGGAGTAAATTTTAAGGATTATCAAATTACAAACTTCTGAGAGACATAAAGCTGACTGCTGACTGCGTTAGTGAAAATTACCATGCATAAACATACTCTGCAGTAACGTTTTACCATCCGGCTAAAATTTTCTAAAGACGTGTGCCACTTCTTTTAGCGACGCTATAAAGCTTTACATAATCCAGAGTTGCACTTCTTTTCTGAGTTATTTACCACTTTTCCCACATCTTGTTTCATTTAATCTCGGATCACACGTCTGAATTTTACATATCATCGCTATTAATCGGTACTAGTGGATCCCACTTAATTTTAGCATGTTTTCCTCTCACTTACCTTTTATCCTCATCATCTACTGAAAGAAAAAAGAACACAGCTAACAGAATCACAGAGCTTTCTCCTCCAAAACTAGCAGCGACAGCGATAATCAGATTATTTTCCGTTTTACCACAAATTTGAGAACTTTTTTCCAACAAAATTGGCATTTGTATAATTATTTATCATTTTCTGTAAACGAATGAAAAGCAGAACTCTCGGATTTTGTTTAAGAATGTGATGAAAAGGCTGATTTAAACTCTTTAAGTGATTTCCCACCTCTCTGTTGCTACTGTAGCTTAACCGTGAAATTTTTCAGCCATGACATTTTACGGACTCCAGAAAAATGTAATGTACATCTCTTAAACCAGAACACCTACAAATAGTTAAAAAGAACTTTGAAAGTAGGTTTGTAAGGAGAAGAAATGGAGAAGTAAAAGAAGAATAGAAGGTTTTACAGAGGCTAAAATTCTACAAAACAGCAGGTAAAAATTAAATAACACAACTGAAGGAGAATATTTTTCATATGTTGTGAATCACTAAATGCATAAAGGGCATGTGACATTCAGTCAGCAGGCTCCAGCTCAATAAGGAAAAGTTCAAATTTGGAAGCTTTCAAAGGCAACAAATACCGCATATTTAAGTTATGTTGCTTTTTCTACTAATGTATAGACACATTGCATTCGGTGGTTGCATGTTTGAGGATATCTCATCAAGAGGATGAATTGATGATAACATCTCTGTTCAATTAAGATAAAAAGTAAGGGGCGGCACTAATAGCTAAAATTAATTAAAACCTCGATTAAGACAACTGATTCAATTTAAGCCAGACCATAGAAGGATAATTAAATTCACAACCCTATAAGTCTCATCACTGATGTGGTTTTTATGTCATACAACCCAACTTCTTTTAAACAATACTACAGTTCCACTAACCATCTTGGACCTTTCCCTCAACTGCAGTTTCTACCAAAACTACTAAGTAGATGGCAAATGCTCGTATTGCTAGATTTGTTACAGAGGTAGCACCACCACAGTTTGTAAATATCATGAGACACCGGACCTCAAAGATGCTAGAAACCATAAAAGAGGAGGAGAGAGAAACTAGCACAACCGAGTCACTCTCTCCGAAGAGTTCTTCGCTTTCATCTTCAACTTATTCTGCTTCATCTTCAAATGCAAAGAATTCTAAATATTTTCTCAGAGAAGTTCAGAGGTCTCTTTCTGCATTTGGCAGCTAAAAGTATCTACTTAGGCTTGCTGAGAGTACTTTCAATTTCAATTCCTAACCAATCTACTGACTTTTTGCTGTTTTCCTTCGGAAAAATTTCTCTTAGTTACAAAGTCAGCAAAGATTGGACTGTAAACTTTTACTGCCAGATATATTGACTAAATGTAACTATGTGAGAAAAAGGAATATGCCTCCATCAAACTCTCAGTATACTTTTACGACGATTCAAGATCTCCCAAAGTTACTTCAGTACAGTTAAGAAATCGCTATGTGCAGCACTTTTGTTTCTTTTTTCCAGTGGTTTCCTAGCCAACTTGTGCGCACCTCTATTATACCACTGGGTGCCTGCTGCATCCACCAACTTACATGGTACCTCTGCCCACCAAGACTTAGGTAGATGGGAAGAAATCAACTAGCATCATTTGTCTCGGTTGAGAGTTGACCTTGACACTTCATGGTTCTCCTCTCACTTCATTAACCACTGGGTGCTAATATTTTCATCTCTTTTATAAACAAACTATTTTGTTCCACCACACGTAGTTAGAGCTGAATACGAGAATGTAGAAACATTCATACTTTATATGAACAACTGAAGAAGTTTACATCAAAAGAACTTACGTGCCTACTGGTTGACAAACACCATATTTTCCCTTTATTCTTATTTAGTGTTTTTATCCCATACCCCTTCTTAATTGGAGAGTCAGTTTACCCTACAACTTCTATGTACCTGACCCTCCCTGCTTATCCTTCCTTGAATCCCCCTAGATTGAGATCAATTAACTATAAGCCGCCAGTGATCTCAAACTAATCAGTGAACCCAGAGTTAATACAGTATTTTTTTAATTTCTCTTTTCCTCTCTTTCAGTTTATTGAATGCCAGCAGTTCCAGTAAAATCATATGACCTTCACATTCTGAGTAATTTTAATACAAAGAGTGCAACTATTTTTAAAAAAAGCAGAAATTACACGAAAAGCAGTAAGCTTGAATGATATCCACCTTATCTTAACATTTGCACTGAATGGATGAAGACAGCTGCAAATATAAAATGGACTAAAGAAATACGAAAAACATGAATTAGCACTGTCAGAATAAACAACACCGGAACACTTTCTTCTGTACCTCTTTCGCGCGGCATCAACTAAAGAACCAAGAACAATGCCAACAATCCATAGGCAAGCAACAAGAAACATTATGACATAAAAATGAAACTGAACACAATAATATCAAATGTAAGCTACTCACCCATGGAATAATCAAACACTGGTTGGAAACGGAGTACAACACTGTCTAGGAAAATGGAAGTTATCACTACGGACAGCTTTTCATATCTCCTTTCTCGTATTGGAAGGCTTCAATCTAATCTTGCTTTTCTTAAACTTTTCAGATTCAACATTCTCTCTAAGTTTCTCCAAAGCTAGAGAACAATGAAAAAAGGTTCCATTAAAAACACAGAATATCTGAAGAGTAATTGCAGAAGTAATGCATACTTAAATTTTCACCCAAAAAAGGCTAATAGAAGATCTCAAGGTTCAAATATCAGATCAGCTAAATAAACTAGTGCTGGTTTCTTCATGATTTTCAACATATAGTGCATCCACGTTGATTGCCAAGTACTTTCCAACATGTTGAAAATAAAGTAACTGACGAGTACACAGAGCAGAGTGATTCTATCACTTCAGAAGAAAAAGAATAGGTGGGACAAGATTCACAGTCAGCTTTTTGTAGCATCTTTTTGAAGCTCTTGACCTGTAAAATTAGCATTGGAAAATTTCATATTTAAAGAGGAAATTGCTGCAAAGGCAAAAGAAAGTTTAGCGCGAAGTCCCAAATCAAACTACTCCACCAAAAAAGTATATCACGGAAAGGTTGAGAAAAACTTGGTGGTATACACGGTTAATAGTCTGAGATTAGATCACTTATTTTACAAGTATGTTCGTACATCATATGTAGTACCCTAAATGAACCCTCCCAAGTGCTATGACACAGTTAGGATCAATTTTCTTTTTTTTTTTTTTTTTTTTTTTTTGAAACTGGTTATTCCTCAGCATTAAGGGATATGCTGGCCACCTCCAAAAAATAGTAACAGAGAAGGGGGAAAAAACAGCAATACTAACAAAGAACCTATGAAATCCACCAACTGGATTTCCTCCTCTATATTTTGTTGTTTACACCAAAAACCTAAGGAAGTAATTCCACTTAATCTTCTGCATTGAGCATTCTTTTCCATTAAAGATCCTCTGATTTCTTTCCTTCCAAATATTCCACCAGATACAAGCAGATATCAGCCTCCACCACTTCTTTTGACTCTTGCTGCCTCCCCTTCTGATCCAACAATTCAATAAGTTTGATGTGTGTTCTTGCATACACCAGTTTTGGCTAGCTAAATTGAAGAATAAAGCCCATACTGGTGTTGTTGCTTTGCAATGCAAAAATCAGAAGGTATCAACAGAGGCCACACAGGGCCAACAAACACAACATATATGTATATATACATATGCGGGCCGACAAGGCCACCATGGCAGGTGAAGCCGCCCGACAAACACAACATACGAGTCAAATCCAACGGACTAAGCACAACCCAGACACATATATCAACGGACCTCTAAACAAACTGACAGAATCATAGGACGGGATAGGGCCCTGCCGTACCCTTGAACAAATATATGCAATGCAACGAACGAAAATACATGTATATACCACAAGTGGGCTCCGAAGTAGGGGAGCACTCCAAATAGCAGAAGGGGTGTCCTAAGCTGGTGGATCACCAAACTGTACTTCAGTACCAATAAGTGTTTGTTGGTTTCCCGTGCCTCTTTGCATAGTAAGCATCACGAGACTATGTTGATGACCCTTTTCTGTAATGCTTCATGAGTCAAACATGCTCTCCTAGCTACCCTAACCAGACAAAACACTTCACTTTAGCGGGAGCCACACTCTCCCAAACAACACTTCATGGCCCTGACATCCTTCTTACCATTATGGATAGACCCCACTTACACAATCTATTGACAGAGAATCTTCCATCTGGGTGTTGTCTCCATAATAATCCGTCTGTTTCCAAATTAGCGCCTGGAAGGCCTTCTATCATATACAGTAGTTCAATTATCCCTTCTATCTCCCAGTCATTCAATTATTATGGCAGCTTATGAGCTACAAGATCAGACTTCTCTTCCAATTATGTGACCATTAGATGGCAGTGAACCAGTTCAAATAGTCATTTTTTAAACCAACCAGCTCGAGTAGTCATTACTCTACTGTTAGAGCAAAACTAATTTTGATTGCAGGAACCCAAGAAAAGGGTATTTCTTATGCTAATATCATACTATAATCAGATTTACTACATCAGATAATTTACAGTATTTTATCTTCCTAAGGGACCAGAAGTAAAAATCTTATTACGAAAATAGATCATTTAAAGTTGGAAGGTGAACATCTTTAAAACCTTTGCTCCTCATCATTAAAAAAGACATACCTCATCTTTATGAATTAATGTAAAGCAACATCCACTGAGGCCTGCTCTCGCAGTCCGACCTGCTCGATGAATAAATATTTTTATATATGCAGGCATATCATAGTTTATGACATTTCTCACTCCTTCGACATCCATTCCACGAGTCATAGCATCAGAGGAAATAAGCACTTGCACTTTCCCTGACCGCAAAGCCCTCAATGTCTTGCTGCAGCGCAAAAGTATGTGATATTGAATTGCAAGACAGTAGACTTAAATATGCAACGAAAATCATACAGGAGTTTTTGCACCATAAAACATTTCCTAAATAAATATAACATTAGCTTTCAGTAATATAAAGTACAAGTATGACGACCAATTTTTTTTTTTTGGACAAAGGTAACAACGACAACCAATCATTTTCATTTTTCTGTACTTCATTTTCTTCTTTTAACTTTTCTATTTAATCCAATTTGCAAGTTCAAAGCGCTAGTAAATTAACTAAGATGGCAACCAAGACAGAACAATACCAAACATGTCCTTCTCCAGAAACCTATAAAGTTTTTACTACAGTTGACTGCAAACTTACCTAGCAAATTACATGATGTAAAAACTCAGAACTAAAGGAAATCATTAAGCAAATGTATCTAAGCACCTTCTTTCAGATTGACGTTGAAGACGCAAATACTCCTTGAACTCAATTTGCAAATTGTCGAAAAATTTGAGCAAGGTGCATAATCTATGAGTGGACTCCACAGATGATGTAAAAAGAATTGATTTCTCCCCATGCAAACTTTGAAGAAGGGAAACTAGATAAAGTGGCTTAAGCTTCGATTGACATAGCTACACAAAAGGAAGGTAAAATTACTGATATCAATCATCTGCTGTAAGGAATAGTGACATCAAATAGCAGCAAATCCAAGGGAGAGGAAAGTGAGAAGTAAGGTGCAAACTTTTCAAATCGAAGCACACGATTTATTGAAAGCACAAATATTTCCTAATATACATGAATTTAGTACTTATAATACTGAATAGCAATTGAAAATCGCAAACTTCAGTATCTAGCATCTGACAGTGCCAATATTTATTCAACAGCTCAAACTAAATATCATTAAAATGTAATTCTGAGAGGAGTCCTAATACGGAAATAGCAAAAATCCCTATTCGACCCCCCACCCCAGCCCCCATTTTATTTTGAACTGGGCCAAAAAAAAAACAAAAAAATTGTTGGTTTCTTTTTCATCTTTCAATGTATATTGAATAATCATTTGCCTCACACTAGATAAATTACTTTTTGAAGAACACTGCTTCCTCATAACGCGGTAACCGTCACTTCGCATTACTCTGTCGCTTTAAGCAACAAAGTGACAGCTTTTAGATAAACCTCCAGCATCACTTCATCCCCTTACGCAATGAAGTGATAGGTTATAGACAAACCCTCACTTTGCATCTCACAGTTGCGTTCAGCAACAAAGTGATGGTTTTTAAGAACAGTGGTTTAGACTTTGGCAATATAGGGAAGGCATTCATGTATGAATGCTCCAAGACAATCCACAAGGTCAATACGCAAGACAGTTTAAGCCAATGCTTTTAGATAAAATAAGGTACTGCTAGCAAACATTTAGACCACGCTGAAGCAGTAGCTTTAGCTATGTCTGCATATCTTCAGAAAACAAAATAAAATTCCTCGATACACAACATTATAGTAAATTAGGAATTTCCTTATGACTTTGGAAGTAGTGGTAAGGTCTGCGTACATTCTACCCTCCCCAGACCCCAATTGTGGGATTCCACTGGGTATGTTGTTGTTGTAGGAATTTCCTTATGACTTTGGAAGTAGTGGTAAGGTCTGCGTACATTCTACCCTCCCCAGACCCCAATTGTGGGATTCCACTGGGTATGTTGTTGTTGTAGGAATTTCCTTATGACTTTGGAGACAAACTAATTCTTTTTTCCCCTTCTTTTTGATAGGTTAGGCAACAATGACTTCTAATTATTATGGAATAAGAATACACTTTTTTAGGAACTTACGGATAAGAAGATTACTCATAAAGATCAATGAAATTATATTTAATAATAAGCACATTTTTGGCACATCAGCAAAGAGACGATAATGTATAAATAGAGCTTATTTCATTCAAGTAGCATAGACCCACCACTTTAAATGATTTGAGTTCTTCAGGAAGCTTGTAACGTTTTTCTCCAGTCGTCAAAAGAAGAGGATGATGCAAACCAAGCTGAGAAAGTTTACTTGGGTCTTGTGTTAGTGTGGCTGACAAAACCATCTTTGCCAGCCTTGGATAGGATTTTCCCTTGAACCCTCTTTCTGTGCCCCTGCATTAGTTTTAAACCAATGCTTAAGAAAATCCCACATGTGAAATGGACAAAAAGAAACCAAGACAGCAAAATGCCTATGTGCACTAAAACCTATTTGATCCCAAGGAACAAACTCAATGAACCATCAATTGTTTAAAGGTAAACCTTTCAAAAAAGTTGGATCAACTGATAAAAATAATATGTTACGCATATCTTTATTGAATACGGTAGTGTCCAGTGCGTCCACCTCGACTTTCCACCAGGCACCTCCTACCTCCTGCCAACACAATTACCAGATAATTCTGCCCGCCACCAAAGTTGGAGTAGATGAGAAGAACTCACCTAGAATTTTTTTTTAAACCTCTAGTGAAATTTGATCAAGACCTCATGGCTCTCCACCTACTTCATTAACCACTAGGTCTTACACTTTGGTGCAAGGATAGATACATTTTTATGATCAAACATGCAAACAACTCATAAGTGAAAAAGATATGACAGTCAAAGAAAATATCAAACAAGACTTGAATAATCAGATAATAATTACTCTAGATTAGAAAAATGTCATGCCACGATTCCACATAAGCAATTCATAAGGAAAGGAGGAAGGAGGGGCATAGCATACACTCTTCTGATTGCCTTCAATGAACCATAAGTGCAACAAAGAAGATCAGCAGCAGAAGGGAAGTTCCCATCAGTAGAAGAGCTGGTCAACTGAATGACAGTGGGAAGCCAGGACTGATAAGCTTCCCTTAATAACCTATCTGTTTCATCAACAACCTACATGATACCATGAAAGTAAGAACTTTAAGAACTTATCCTTATTTATTAGTTTCAACAAAGCATAACAAAGGCAAAAACGAGCAATATCAAAATATGTGCCTCACACTCACAGGACCTATTCTTCAACTTTCTTTTCAAGAAAATGTAAGTCAATTGGTTTCAACAAAGCATAACGAAGGCAAAAACGAGCAATATCAAAATATGTGCCTCACACTCACAGGACCTACTATTACCACTTTGAAGTTTAATGATTAAATTGAAATAAATTTAAATTGTCTCCGTCATTAGCATATTAGCATTTTAAGTTTTCCTTTTCAAATAGGAATTTTCCTTTTCAAATAGGAAAGAGGCATTGAAGTGAATGAAATAACAAACATATATTGATATTTTTATTCGTGTAAGTATAATTTTATTGATAATGGAAAATCTCCCATATACAAAAAGGAGAAAACTTATAGAAGGATGTGATTCTCTACAAAAGATACCCACTCTCTATGCAAATAACGTCATGGAATACATAAAACGGGAGGCTGTTCCTCAGATGAACAAAATTCAGCTCTTTTGCAAATACAACACTTCTCAGGGGGGGGGGGCATAATCAACAGTGTTCTTGACAATGCTCCCACATACATCATGTCTCTAATTCCAATCCAAGAAATGTCTTGCAGCAGCTAGACAAACTAAGAAGATCCTTCCTTTAAAAAGGAAACAGTGAAAACCAGAAGATGCACTTGGTGAAATGGCCTAAAATAGTTCACCCTAATAGGATAGGGGGACTGGGGTTTCCCTATTTGGCTAAACACAAGTGTCTGTTGCTTAAATGGTTATGGAGGTATGGGCAAGAAGGTAATAGTGTGTGGACATATATTGTGGGAGCCAAGCAAGGCCACCAGGACAACTGAAGCACCATGAGCAAAAGTGCACTACATGGGGTGGGACTTGGGAACACATTAAAGTTAATTTAAAAGATTACTTTCAGCAGGACATGTCCTCCAATTTTGGAAATGGCTCGTTGGTGAAGTTCTGGAAGGACAAATGGTTTGGTGGGTCCACTTTGCAACCAGATCCCCAACTCTTTTTTTAATAGCCACAAACCCATACTCTACAGTGAAGCAAAACAGCGAAGGTAACATATGGGATGTCCAATCCAGACAGAATATACAAGATTGGGAATTAGAAGATGTTCTAGACCTACTTGGAAGATTAAACAACTTCACTATAGATAGCCAAAGCATGGATAGAATGAGATGGGGCAGCTCCAATTGTATTACACAGGACTAATTGATAGTGACCACTTCTAACTTTACAGCAAAAAAGATAGAAACAAGGAGTTAATGTCGAAAGTCGAATTCTTAGTGCACAAAACACTAAGTTCTCATGGAAGTTCCAAATTATGTTAAATTAGTTCAATTTCACCTTAATTTTCTTCATATGTTTTAATACCCTTGAGACTCCATTCCATTTCTGTCTTTCAATTTCTCCTTAAATAACTCAAAGAAGAACCCAGGGTTCAAGGCAATTGATGGAAAAGAAATTAGTCTCCAGAAATCTCCAAAAGAAGCAACATGCCAGC
>DF361883.1:18989-50431 GCA_000787875.1 Solanum virginianum
CGCCATCGTTTCCGGTCCGTTTGGCATTTATTTGATATATCAAAAGCTTTGCAAATATCTTCTTTGACTCTTTGAAAACAAGCTGAACTCTGATTTGACACATGCACAAAAATAAAATCCTTTGACTATATTCTGATAAGTATATGTACTTGTTCCTCCTGTATTTGAAAGTTAGTTAATGCATTTATTTTGATATCTGTACAGAAATAGTTCTTATGATTATGCTCAGTTTGCTATTTGTATATGTATTTGTACTTCCTACTTTATATACTCGGTACGTCCTTCGTACTGATCCCCTTCTTCGGGGGCTGCGTTTCATCCCCGCAGGTTCAGAAGCACAAGATAGCAGGCTTTCCTTTTAGGACCTCAGGTTACAGCTGAAGTGCTCCCTTGCTTCGGAGCAACATTTTGGGTATACTTACTACGTTATTATCATGTTGTACTCTGTATTGTTTCCACTTTTGGGTATCACGGGCCCAGTCCCGTCGTTTGATTCTATACGTCTGTTTAGAGGTCTGTTGTCATATTGTGAGTGTGGGTCCTTTCTGAAAGTATGTGTATCATGTATATATGTCGTACAGTAGTGACTTAGCCACCTATTTGGATATTCTGTACATTTGTTATGTCTGTTTGCCGGTTTAACCGCAGCGGTGACCTGGTCGGCCCGCATATATGCTTATCTGTATCTGTCATACATCTCTGTTGGGTTCGCTGGATATTTTTTTTTAATTTCAGGTGGCTAGTCATTAAAATAAAAGAAACTCTGTCAAAATTTTCTGAAATGAATAGTAACTTTGAAATGAATAGTAACTCTGAGTTTGTCTGATTATGTGATTCGGGCACCCCAAACGGGTGCTAGTCACGGCCCATAGGTTGGATCGTGACATGTAGGAAGGAAGTGCATGCTCTATTGATGAAACTTGATCAGAGGAGGAACAAGGAAAATAGCAGGAGGTAAGTCAAAAAATCATAAAGGAGAACAACATAATTCCAAAAAAAGTCAGAAATTTATTCTTTGATATAATTTCAAGGATGGAAAGTTAAGATCCAGTGGGAGAATTCTAACTCATAAGCAATAATTAGAGTAAAAGTTCTTTCTTGGAATGTTTGGGGGGGTTAAATGAAGAGAGCAAAAGGGGGATAGTGATAAAACTATTAAAACAATGGGTGACTTTGTATGTAGTGACCCTACTTGCCCCCTAAATTTGCTGCTAACAGACCTATATCATCCACTTAATTGATTATGAATAGAAAATTTTTGCTCTAGTTAACATGAAGACCAGATACCTCTTCAAAGATTGTTAGGATAGCCCTCAAGTGGCTAATCTGTTCGAATTTAGCTTCACATTCACAAAACACTCGTTCCTGAACATTGTTCATTATATTAGGGTGCACTAAGTCCTCAGCTTAGAAGCTGGCTCTGCCATGGCCCTTGTATTTTTATGTTTTTGGCTGAAACAGAAAAAGATCTAGGGAAAAGAAATCGAATGCTTCACCGAAGTTGATGTTCAGACTGCATCTGATCTCACATTTCTGGCATTCGGCTGCACAGAATTTTATCAAAACAAAAGGCCACCAATGAAGGATGTTTTAGATGCTTTGTGTGTGATTGGAAAGAGGGGCGAGAAACGAAAAATAGATGACTATGAAGCAGAACAGAAAAAGCGCTATCCCCCTTTTGGACTAGCCACTTTTGAGTTCTAAGGTGTGATAGTATGGCATCCTCTCTGGTATATCATAGTAACATCATTAATGCTAGTATTTTGTAAAAGACTGGAGTCTGGTGATGATGGAGCTTGTAGAGAAGAATGCCTTTTTTTTTTTTTGAAAAAAACCATGTGTTGTCAAATGGTATCAAATAAATTGAGATGGTGGAAGTATTTGGTTTGGTGTATTTAAAATAGCATGCGTTGCAGCATTGCATTGCATAGATATATTTATTTACAAGATATCCTCTACAATTATGGTTGAAAAGATGTAAAAGGGTTTTTGATAGTAATTGGATCTTTGATCATGATAATGCATGTAGAATGGAAAATTATATATATATACAAAAAAAAAGCTCATGTTGTAATTAAATAAAAAATAGTCTCAAATCAGTGAAATTACACATGACTATACAACATGATTTATCAAAAGTTATAGAAAATATATATTACTATATAATGTATTTTACTTATACATGACCATATACTAGATATACATTATAATACACAAATATACACACTGACTATAAGTGTATTTTTTTGTAATTATTTTAAGTAAAGTGTCTCTCGGTATAAATTACGCTATATTAAATCCCTTTGCATTATTAATACTTTGAAATTTGTGGTATTAATACACAGTAGACCATATAACTAATGCAACATTAATTATCTATATCTATACTATATTAAAAGCGTGAAGACCTTTAGAAATGTTTTTTGAACTTTTTACTCTTCATTAAAAAAATTCTTTTTTAGATAAAATTATTTTTTCATTATTATTCTTTAAACGATTATTTAATTATTTGAATCAACAAAATACCATAAACAATTTATCAAAATAAGTGAATTTTTTTATCGTTTGATCACGCGCAAAAAGCTTACGGCAAAAGTAGTTTTATATAATATGAAAAAGTGTACAAAATAAGGTAAAACTAATACAAAAAATTAATATATGAAACATTTTTGGCTGAAGTAGAAAAAATATAGTGAAAACAAGTCTGAAATGATTTGAGCTTTCACCTTGTGGAAAATTTTCATCATATTTTCTGTTTGATATGGCATATTATTTTTCGTTCCTATACAGTTCTGTTCTTATACATAGGTGAGAAGACCGTGACATCTGATATTTATATTTTTGATATTCTACGGGTGGAGCTAATTACTAAAAGGAAGTTAAATTTCGTTTAGGGTTGTGATCATGTGACAAGATCAATTGAGATACGATTAAATGCGGTAAAAGTATAGTTCACAAATTCTTCAAAAAAGTTGATCAGCCAATCGCATTACGCATCATACTTCTGGCACTCAGTTGCATGGATTTTGACGTCAACAGAAGGCCAATGATTCTTTGAATGCAAAGAGAATAAGGGGGAGAAATGAAAATAAGAGCAAGCGCTGCTTTTGAATTCTAAGGTGTGGTTAGATGAATGTATGACATCCTCTCAAGTGTTTTGTGGTTATGTTCAAAAATACGAGGTGACGTTGATCTTAATTAATTATTTCTATTAAATTTGATAAAAAAAATTAATAAAATTTATAAATTTTGTGATCTTAAATTAAATATATATAAAATTAAATATATCAAAAAAAAATTTTGATCTTGTGTAAACATGTCAATGTGAAAGATTAAATTTTTAAAATTATATATATAAAAAAGAACCATTCTTTTTTTAGAAAAAAGGACCATGAATAATGAAGTATAATTTTAAATTTATTCATACCATTTGTTTTTACCAGCATAAAAAATGATTTCCTTCCAACGCTCCATATAACCCGGAGTCAGGGCGGATATAGCCCGTCATGCAAGCTAGCAAAGCCAGCGCAGAAGCAGCACCCGGATCCACACAGGGTACTTCAAAGGAGGTTAAAGCTTCATTCTTTTCTTATTCTTTGATTTGGTTGGTTCTACTGTATCTAGTCCGTGAGGATGAGTTTTGAGAGGAGGAGGGTTCAGTAAACAGCCTCTCTACCTAGGTGGTAAGGTCTGCGTACAGGATGAGTTTTGAGAGGAGGATCAGTAAACAGCCTCTCTACCTAGGTGGTAAGGTCTGCGTACAGGATGAGTTTTGAGAGGAGGATCAGTAAACAGCCTCTCTATCTAGGTGGTAAGGTCTACGTAGACTCCACTTGTGCAATTTCTACTGTTATTGGTTGGTTCTACTGTGTGCCTTAGAAAACGACGACGACGAGATGGAGATGAGTAGCGATACGAAGAAGGAGATTGAGATGCTACGGAAGAAATTGATGGAATGGAGCTCTGTTCCTTTTGTTTACCAATCATTCAATTGGCGTAACCCTAGGTTGTACGGTTTAGTGCCTTACATGGACAAATTAATGCTAGACTCTTTCAACCATTCATGCGACCGAATGAAAAGGTTTTGATAACTTTTTTCATCTAATTTTTTCTGCTTTGATAAATTTTTCCATGCGGTTTTTTTATTGATTGCTGATGCAGCTTCGACTTCTCCATTGATCAGCCAGCGATAGTTGGTAACCTTAAGCGTTTCACCTACTCCGAGTTGGATGGGATTACTAATTTCGAAAATCCTCTTCAAAAGACTAGTTCAGGAAGACTCTTCCGTGGAATCATTGTTGAAGGACCTAAAGAACGATCAGTTATTGTAAAGACATGGGATTTTCTCCTTCCTAGCAGATCCAATACTGATGAATGTCTAAATGAATTTTGTGTATGTTTTTTTGCCAGATAGTATTTCTTGTCTATTATTTTTTGTTGGTTCGTTCAAATTATGGTTGGTTTGCAGGATGAGATCGAGTTATTCACAGATGAAAGGGTGAATATGCATCCAAATTTAGTTAAGTTGTATGGGTACTGTTGTGATACGAGGCTTGCACTTGTCTTTGACGAAGAATTCACTGGGCGAGTGTTGTGGGATGTGCTTTCATCTGGTACTTATTACTATCTCGATTATAAAGTTGAATGATTTTGGCACTATTTTTAATGTGTTCTATTTCTCGTTTGCAGATGACTTCGGGTGGGATGAGCGGATGAAAGTTGTAACTCAACTTGCTGATCTTTTCTCATGTATGCATGAGAACAAGATTTCATTTGGCTTTGTTAATCCGCATTACATTATGATAGATAAGGCGGGTTTGAACACTTGGTGGTCTTTTATTTCCTTTGGATATCTCAAGATTTTTTTAGCTGATTTTTTGATACACGTTTAGCTGATTGAAGATCTTTACACCTTATTACATTGGTCTAACTTTCTGAAAATAAATTGTTTTGGCTTGCAGGAATCTAACATAAAAGTATTTGACCATGGGTATGTAACAGATGTTTATAAGGTGGATCCTAAAATTCTTGATCATCCTAGGGCTCCAGAGATTATAAGAGGCATGTTTTCTCTTGACCTCAATATCTATCTTCTTGTCCTGCTATGATTAAATTTTTTTCCAATGTTGCCTCCTCTCTTGTTTGCAAATGTTGATTCTGGATCAGCAGCTATTGATTAAGCCTCCTATTTTACCGGAACTTAACTTAAGCCGTTCCCAATCCTGAAGGGAGACCTCTTTTAAGAAATCATCCTTCAAGTTAGTTATGTGCTTCCAAGGTCCCACTCCATGCGGAGCTCTGCTCGTCTTGGTGCACCAGTTGTCTTGTTTCTCATATTTGGCAATAACTACCTCCTTCCTTAGGCTTGTTGTTCCTTGACAGAATTTCCACCACTGTTTCAAAAGAAGCCTTTTGCTGTGTTTGCTTAGATTTCTTATGCCTATTCCTCCTTGATCGTTAAGCAGTATAACTTTTTCCTATATGACTATGATGAAGTTTATTCCCTCACTCTTCCTTTCCGATAGAAAGGTTCTTTTCAGCTTGTAGGCATTGGTATAAGGGGACATATATGTAGTTATGCTTTCCAGAAAACACTATTAGTGTTAAGTCTTCCTCCCATCAATACGCATTTTAAGTCCTCCCTCAATCATTTGATTGGCAAGTAGAGAAGCTTCAGCAATTTGTCTATTCTTCACAAAGGCACTTCGTTCCCCTGACACAGCTTCCAGATCGCAGATTTTAGCCTCAGCTGATGTTTTGGCCAGTATCTTATAGACATTGCCAAGACTTATAGGCCTGAAGTCTCCGAAATATTGAGCTCCTTTCTTCTTTAGAATCAGACCATTACTGGATTTAACCACGTGGCAATGCTGATGAAAATGGTTGAGAGCTCCCATAATATCTGGTCTGATCAAAATCCCAAGCACGACTGTAAAAGACCACTGTGTATCTATAAGGTCCTGCACTTTTATCTGGGGCACGACTGTAGGTAGCAGCTTTAGTCTCTCCAAAATTTCTATCTAGCTAGATTTTTCCTGCCTGTGATAAGCTGTTAAGACTTTCAAATCGTGCCTTAGGCTTCCATTGCTCTTTTCCAGTGTACAATGTTTGGTGCCTTTTTGAACTTTCTGATGCCATAAAATGCTTTTGTTTTTCCAAATCAACCTAACAAACAACAAGAGTGTCGTCTTTTATTGAAGCTTCTACGTATCTCTCGTTAGCCGAAAAAGCAGAAAAGTCTAAAGCAGTTCAACTTAATCCTCTGAACTGAACTGCTACGTCTTCAAAACATCTGAAATTTCTCTCTTTTCAGATTGTCCACTGAATGCAGGCTGAGACAATCCTCCATCTATCTACGCGTGTCAATCCTGCACCTCCCTCTTTCCAGCTGAGCAAGACCTCAGTAATCTTTCTTGGCATCGTCCAAACTGTTAGAATCCTAGGAAAGTTGAGTGATCACAGTGACTCGAAGAATGCAAATAACTGCTGTCCAGTGACTGTCACGAGGATAATTCAAGAACTTACTTGCAACGCTAACCGGGAAAGGTAATATCACATCGAGTCACTGCAAGATAATTCAATATTTCTAGGATTCTGACGCAAACAAAAACCCCGGAGACTAATGAAGATCTTCCATAGCATGTCTGTGATCCTAAATTTTAGGGGAATAGATGGCTTACTGTCTCAGCTTCTTCACCACACATGCAGCACATTTTGAGCAGAGGTTGATTTTTCTCTTGCTAAGGTCGATTTTCTTATTGAGTTGGAAAATAGAGATAGCTCTCGCGTGTTAGCTAGTAGTCCTCAGCTCAGACGCTAGCTCTGCCATGACCCTTGTATTTTTATGTTTTTGGCTTTAACACAAAAGATCTAGCGAAAAGAAGTCTGAATTTTAATGTTCATCATACTTACTGTTCTATATGGCATATTATTTCTCTTACACTGTTGTGTTCTTATCTGTTCTTATACACAGGTGAGAGGACCATAAAATCTGATGTTTATTATTTCGGTGTTCTACTGCTGGGGCTGATCGCCAAAACGCAGTTCAGTTTATGTGGTGGTTTTCTTGAGGCGGAAAGCTCAATTGACAAAGAGGCTAATACATTGGTTCATGAGTGCTTCACAGAAGTTGATGGCCCAACTGCATCAGATCTCACACGTCTGGCATTATGCTGCACAGAATTTTATCCAGTCAAGAGGCCCTCGATGAAGGATGTTATGGACAGTTTGAATGTGATGGGAATGAGAGGGGAGAAGCGGAAAAGAGAGGAAAACGAAGCAAAAGAGAACTAGCATATTGCTTCTGAATTCTGAGGTGTGGTAGTATGTTATCCTCTCTGGTAATATCGTTAATGCTAGTTTTATGTAAAGAGACTTTAGTCTTGTAATGATGGAGCTTTCTGACTGACTTACCCTATCAACTCTAGACATGTTCTAAATCTTTTAAACTTTCATCCAATTTTTGTCCTTTTTCTGTTCTTTTGTGCTGCCTGCCTAATTCTATTATAATGATAATGATTATTGCTGTTGCTATCCGTGATTGTTCTTATCTTAACTTTGTTGGGGGTCGTCTGGTAGTGTGTAAAATAATGCCAAATAGTGTATTTTGTAATGCTTAATCTTTGTAACACTTGCATTAATTATACACAAATTATTTTTTTATGCATTTTTTAGTCTTTGTATATTAAAAATAGCATCCACTGTATGAAAATATTTATTTACAAAGTATCTTCCTCAACTGTGGTCGAAAAGATGTGAAGAGGGTTTCGAGGGGTTACTGGGTCTTTAGTCATGCTAATGCATGTATTAAATTTCTTTGCATTACTGATACCTAGTAATTCGTGATATTAGGAATACACACCCTTACTAATTAGTTATACACATCATGAAAAATTGTACCAAACAAAATAATATTATTACACAAAGTTAAACACACATTATTTTTGTTAATATATTCTGCCAAGTCATCTATTAGAATTATGATTATTCTATCATTAATATTTTTGGTAGTATTGATATGATCACTTTTTTTTTCTTGTTTCAGAGTGATTCACTTGTATTATTATCTAGTTTCAACAACGTTTGTTCATTGATCATATTTTTTGCAAAGATTGTATAAGATTTTAATGTGTTTTTCTAAAATAAAATTTAATTTCTAAAAACTAACAAAATCATCTAACTTTGACTAATTTGCATGAGACATAATCAAATATGTTATGATCTCAAAATAGATAATCACAGGGCTTCATAGATTAGATCTTAGGTACGAGCTACTACATATTATATCACAGTTTCTCCCTTTATTTGGATTTTTTGAAGTTAAAGTTTAGTTTGGTTACTTTTTTCAAAATAAAATTTACTAAAAACATAAATATTTTTCAAGGACTCGTTTGACTATTTTCATTTAAGAATACTTTTTAAGTTTATTAGAGAATCAATATTTGATCATTAAAATTTCAAAATCTAACTTGAAGTTGTACTTCAAATCTGAAAAATAGTTTATCGCCTGTTTTTGAATTTAATTTTTATTTTTGAAATTGTATTTAATTAAAGAATCAAGATTGTTTTCATAATTTTAGACAAATAAGAAGGGAAGTCTTTGTACTGAGGATAAAATTTGAAGATATATATGTCCTATAACAAATAACTATGTATCTCAAAGGGTTAGAATTTAAAAGCTCAGGATAAAAAATAAAAGTGTAGTTATTACTGCTACAGTCCATCACTTATTCAATAGATCAAATTTCCATTCATACATACAATGCATAAGAATAGATTCAAATAATAGAAACTAAAGACTAGTATTTACAAAGCATTAAGACAACCAAATAAATTGAAATTAGAAAGAATCCAAATCTAGGTTGTAGTAAGGTCTGCGTACATTCTGTTCTCCCCAGACCTCACTTGTGGCGTTGCATTGGGTATGTTGTCGTTGTAGAAAGAATCCAAATCTAAAAACGAGAAAAAGAAGTGATAAGGCTAGGCAACAAGCCTTTTGGATTTCTCAATTTCCTGAAAATTTCATTGAGATAGTAAAAAGAAATTGGAAGGTTGATTTCAAAGGTAGTCCTTTTTTAGAGGTATATGTAAAAATGAAAAGGGCATTGGCTGAATGGATTAAAAAGGAATTAGAGAGTAAGAAATAAGGTAAGTGTTTGAGGTTTAATCACATTGGGCCTACTCAGCCCATTTGTCGCCTTGTATATCAACCTCCTTTGACCTGTAATAACACAAAATGCAAGGGATATTACATGACATAAAACAAATAAGTAATGGAAGCACATATAAAACAGTAACTCCAATTAATTTGAGGACTTAGATAAATATGATCACAAAACATTTAAACTATCCTTGAATATGAAATTACAACAGATGCGACACAGATGTTAGTATCTGAGCTTTTTAATATTAACAAAGTGAAATAATTAACTTAATTATTTTTTGTATCTATGGATTGATCACAAGTCAAAATGTCTAATTAAAATAAGATAATTTATGAAATAAAAATTTTCTCGTATGATTTTTAAATAATTATAAAAAGTTATAATTTGGTACAAATTTGAAAAATATTTATATAATATAAACAAACATATGATCTATTAGTTTAAGTAAAATTAGATAATGTATATGGCATGTGAAACTTTTTCATTAATCTATTCTCTTTTACCTACAAGTGAGTCCATCTTGGGCTCAAAGCCCCAACATTTGCACATCTTTTGCGTCTTTTTCAAGGGGCCCTTTTTTTTGGAATCCATAAATAAACCCAAATTTGAAACCCTTAGTTTCCATTTTTTTTGGAATCTATAAATAAACCCAAATTTGAAACCCTTAGTTTCCAGAACATTCCTGCTCTTCAAGAGGTAAGACCCTATTCTTTCAATTTTCTTTCACCATTTCAGTGTTAAATTTTTGACGTAAGCTACAGTGTTCTGCTGAAATGGTTGCAAATCTGTGAGAATGTGTTGAAAGTTTGTCCCCATCTCTGCTTCTGTTGCTCCACCCTGCATGAAGATTAGATGATCACAGCTAGTGACTGTCTTAGTTCATGCTTGAATATGACATGTTCATTAATTGTTGAGGTTTTAACACGTTCCAGCTTTTCATTTCACTATAGCCTATTAGTATGCTATTTGAGTCGTCTTTGTCTGGTCCATCCTAAAATCTGAGTTTTAGGGTCACAAAAAAAGTGATACAGGTCTCTCTTACATCAGAAGTTTGTTGAAAATGCATAAAGTATGGTTGTGCTCCCTGTTTGTATCTTTTTGTGTCAAGATCTATCTACTGTTGGGTCAAAAATGTTGTGTTGCCTTAAATGGTTATAGGATGTACCTCAGTTTCATTCTAGTATGTTAGAATATCTATACTCTGAAACCTTGCCTTCTTCCAGTGATAAAAACTGGTTTGACCTGCATTGTGGCAGCTCATTAGTTCATGTGCTTTGCTCACAGTAGGGTGTCATTCTGGTTTAGTAGGTGGGATTTGTTCGTCATGAATCTGTTTGGACCCTAGTTGTTTTAGCTTCATCTCATCATCTAGCTATGTTGAGAATTCAAGATTCTTGGTCACAAAGCTCTAGTAAATTAACTAAGATGGCAACCAAGACAGAACAATACCAAACACGTCCTCCTCCAGAAACCTATAAAGTTTTTACTACAGTTGACTGCAAACTTATCTAGCAAATTACATGATGTAAAAACTCAGAACTAAAGGAAAGCATTAGGCAAATGTATCTAATTACCTTCTTTCAGATTGACATTGAAGAGGCGAATACTCCTTGAACTCAATTTGCAAATTGTCGAAAAACTTGAGCAAGGTGCATAATCTATGAGCGGACTCCACAGATGACGTAAAAACAATTGATTTCTCCCCATGCAAACTTTGAAGAAGGGAAACTAGATAAAATGGCTTAAGCTTCGATTGACATAGCTACACAAAAGGAAAGTAAAATCACTGATATCAATCATCTGCTGCAAGGAATAGTGACATCAAATAGCACCAAATCCAAGGGAGGGGAAAGTGAGAAGTAAGGTGCAAACTTTTCAAATTGAAGCACACAATTTATTGAAAGCACAAATATTTCCCAATATACATGAATTTAGTACTTATAATACTGAATAGCAATTGAAAATCGCAAACTTCAGTATCTAGCATCTGACAGCACCAATATTTATTCAACAGCTCGAACTAAATATCATTAAAATGTAATTCTGAGAGGAGTCCTAATCTAAACAAATGTAATCTGTTTGGCCCCTAGTTGTTTTAGCTTCATCTCATCATCTAGCTATGTTGAGAATTCAAGATTCTTGGTCACAATTTCTTGTTTCTAGTACAAAACATGTTTACTCTACCCCACTTGTTTCAAGTTGTCTTTTTATCTCTTAGGATTTTTGGAATTGAAGAATGGCATTGCGAATACAAGATTATAGAGCAGCATTAGCACAGCCCCCAGCACCACAAGGGGATGGGTAAGTTAAATCCATAGCCTCCTTCATAGGCTATGGAATTTCTTGCTTATCTTGAAATTCCATTATAACAACTAACATCTCCTGTTTCTCTCCTTCCATAGGCTCCAAAATGCTGGGATTCTTCGCATTCGAGGAATTGGGTCGTTGAACCCACCAAACATATCAACCACCTGCCCTACTTCAATGGCTTGGTTGGTGTATCTCAATGCAACTAAAGCCAATTTTCCAGATTTTGCATACACAATAGAGTACACTGATTCTGAAGGTAATTTTAATTGCACTACACTCTTTTATTTGATCACTAGTAAAGTTCCGCAATTTAAAATGGGAGAAAATCTTTTTAGTCATCCACACGAGTTTGATGGTGGTGAATTTACTTTGGAGCCCAGAGTGGATAACGTAGGAGGAGTTAATGAAAAGCAACGTCTTGCTCTTGAGAGAGTGGAACAAATGAGAGAATCTTTACCTGAAGCCTTTACTAATATAACTGACGCCTACCTGTACGGGTGTCATCTACTCTCTGACATGAGCCCAGAGTGGATACAAAGATCGGTAGATGAAATCAGAGCAAGAGTAGTAGTTGGAAATGGTGGAATAGAGCAACAAGTAAGTTTTCCTTCAAATACTTATTTTCTTGTGAACTAATGTAGAGATTAGATTGGCAAGGCATATTGAAAAATAACGGAATAAAGGAAGCTGGAATTCCTAGTGTTACTCTGTTGGCATGATCTTCTTAAGTAGATTTTTCCTCTCCTAACAAAAATCCTCCCAGGCACGCTTTCCCAAAATCCTTCTCTCTCCTAACATAGTCTCGTGGAATGCAAGAGGCCTTAATGATCCAAGGAAGAGGCAACAAATCAAAGCCATGATGAGTAAATAGAGGGCAGATGTATATTGTTTCTAGGAATCAAAAATTAATGGTGATATAGATGAGATTGTTAAAGAGTTATGGGCAAATAGGAATGCCAAATATGCACAACTAGATGCAAGTGGGAAAAGAAGGGGTATCATTATCTTGTGGGATAGTAGTATTTGGGGGGGGGGGGTGAAGTATGTGAAGTAAGGGCTTACAATATCACCTGTAAGTTCACATGCAAAGCACAAGATTTTGGATGGCATTTATCAGGTGTTTATACCACAATAGTAAAGAAGAAAGAGTAATATGGGGAGAATTGGGGGGCAGTGAGAGGTCTTTTTGGTGGACATTGGGTGGTGGCTGGGGATTTCAATGTAGTAAGATTCCCATCTGGGAAGAAGAATTGTAACAGATTCAACAAAGCAATGGAAGAATTTCCTGAATTTATGGTGAACATGGAACTAAAAGACTTAACATTTGTAAGTGGTAGATTCACATGGAGCAAAGGGGAGAGACAAGATATTGCAGCGAGACTGGATAGATCCTTGATCTATGAGAAATGGGAAGTATCCTTTAGAAAGATTAAACAATCAATCTTACCTAGAGTAACTTCTGACCATAACCTTTTGTTGTTAGAATGTGGCAATGGGGAGAAATCGATCTCTTATTTTAAGTTTGAGCATTGGTGGCTGCAGACTCGAGGCTTTAATGAAAGAGTTAAAGAATGATTGAATTCTGCAACTTTTGTAGGAAGATCGGACTATATTCTAGCTTACAAGTTGAGATTACTGGAAGACAAATTGAAAGAGTGAAGTAAAAACAGTACATGGCAATCTAGGTATGCAAAAACAGATCATTTTTAATCAGTTAGCCTATCTAGACTTGATACAAGACCAAAGAGCCCTATCTGATGATAAGTCTTATGTAAGAGCAGTTATGGTGGAGTTTGAAGAAATTGCAAAGAGGGAGGATGTAGCCTGAAGGCAAACATCCAGGGCCTTGTGGCCTAAAGAAGGGGATAGGAACTCAAAATTTTTCCATAGAACAACCAACTGCCACAAGAGGTACAACAACATTGATAAAATGATTATCAATGGATACAACACGACTGAACCAGCTGGGATCAGAGATGAAATTACTGTCTGCTACCAAAAACTATACACTGAGACAAAAGTTTGGAGACCTCAGTTCAACCCTAGATTCCAGTCTATGGTTAATGAAGAGGGACAATGCTGCACTGCAAGGCCAATTTGAAGAGCAGGAAATTAAAAACGGTGTGCTTCTTGTACAAGTGATAAGGCACCAGGCCCTGATGGTTTCACAATGGCCTTCTTTATACATTGCTGAGAAGTGATAACACAGGATGTGGTAGCTGCTATTCAGAATTTTCATGATCAGGGCAATTTTGAAAAAATCTTTAAGGTCACTTTCATAGCACTGATCCCAAAGAAGGGCGTGCATCTGAATTGAAAGATTTCAGGCCAATAGTTTAATTGGGAGCATTTACAAAATCATATCAAAGATCTTAACAGAGAGACTCAAGAAAGTTATGCCAAAGATAGTGGATGATTAGCAAATGGCCTTTATTAAGGGCAGACAAACCATGGATGTGGTTTTGGTGGCCAATGAATGTGTGGATATGAGATACAAATCCGAAGTCCCAGGAATCCTATGCAAGCTAGAAATAGAAAAAGCTTATGATCACTTGAATTGGGAATATATGTGGGGAACTCTAAGAAGGATAGGTTTTGGCTACACCTGGATAAAATGGATGATGTTTTGTATGTCCGCCGTGAAGTTTTCTGTCTTGACCAATGGATCTCCAACTGGCTTCTTCTCCTTGGAGAGAGGGTTGAGACAAGGAGACCTCTTTCTCCTTTTCTCTTCATTTTGGCTTATGGGAGGCCTAAGTGATATGCTGAAGAGTGCTCAGATAAATACAAAATTAAGGGTTTCAAAGTGAATGAGGGTGTCAATCTGGGAGTGTGTATCTCTCATTTGCAATATGTTGCTGACACCTTGTTGCTATGCGATGCAGAGGAGAAACAATTAAAACACTTAAGGGTTATTTTCATCTCGTTTGAAGCAATTGGTGGACTTCGTATCAATTGGGGAAAGAGTTTTGTCTATCCTATGAATGAAGTTCCAGGGATCAGTTGGCCAACATTCTAGGTGGCAAGATAGGGGAACTTCCGACCACCTACCTTGGCATGCCTCTGGGAGAAGTGTAAGTCCATGATGGAACTCTATGATGGAAAAATGTGAAAAGAAGTTGGTTCCTTGGAGAAGTCAATACTTTTCCTTGGGTGGTAGAGTCACTTTGATCAACAGTGTTCTTGATGCCATGCCAACTTACATGATGTCTCTTTTTCCCATGCCTAGGAATATATCATCAGAAGTTGGATGCTATCAGAAGGAATTTCCTTTGGCAAGGCAATGGTGAAGGGGAGAAGAAGTATCATTTGGTCAAGTGGAATGTTGTCATAAGCAATAAGAAAGGAGGAGGTATGGGAATCAAAAACTTAAAAGCACAAAACAAGAGTCTCCTGTTAAAATGGTTATGGAGATTTGCAACAGATCAGTAGGGCTCATGGAAGGAAGTCATCATTGCAAGATGTAGGGAAGGCCCAGGTTCCCAGTACAATCTATGTACTGTTTTATGGAGAATAGAAACAATTACCATTTTCAAAAAGGCCGAGAATGTGGGGTAATTCTACTATCAAAGTAGGCAATGGTAGGGGACGACGGTTATGTTCCAGATGTTTCTTTTGTGAAATGGAGACAGAGACAATAAACTATCTTTTCTTGCATTGTAAAGTGTCTGAGCAATTCTAGCAATGGTTCTTTAACTTGAGGGGGATTAAATG
Organism: Solanum virginianum; assembly: GCA_000787875.1. Taxonomy (NCBI): domain Eukaryota; kingdom Viridiplantae; phylum Streptophyta; class Magnoliopsida; order Solanales; family Solanaceae; genus Solanum; species Solanum virginianum. The sequence continues at coordinate 34,178 of DF361883.1, forward strand.
GTCTATGCTAAGGAACACTGCAAAAGTCCTAGCATGTTGAAACAGAGATGGGAATCAATCAGAGTATTATGAGAACTGGAAGATTGTCCTTGCTAAGTGTATTCTTTTCCAAAGCCTAAAAATGAACTGTTTAGCAACTTTATACTTTTGGTGCACCAATATTGTACCTAAGGATCCTGGGAAATCTCTCTATTTTTAGATATAGGTCCATAGGTGATAGATCTCTCTTGGTTTTCCCTATATACTTTTGATGTAATTACTACATGAGCAAACTATTAGTGTAACTCTCTTGTTTATAATACCAGTTAACCTTATAAAAATGGAATAGAGGAAGAAGTGATAAATTGAATATTTCTATCAATCAATATAAAAAAAGGAATACTAAATCAACGTCGATATGATATAGTTGGTGGCAGGAATGGAAGATGCATGTCAAACTTTGTCGGATCAACTCGGAGAGAACACGTACTTCCTCGATAGTCTGTAAGTCTAACAAAAAATTTGTTCCATTATTGGTAAAATTTATTTATCTTATAATCTTCTTATTCTTCTATTACTAAAGTTGACTTCTTTTATTTTTTGGCGGTCTTTGGTAGGAGGAAAGATTTGGATGACAAGACATCATAAGTTCATTTTATTATTTTTCAAGGTTAAAAAAATAAGGCTGAATACTTGAGCAACCCCATAAGTTGCCCGAATTTTTCGTTTAAACACTAATACTATGGCTTTATCTCTATTGAACATCTAAACCCAAATCAGTTTGTGACTATTAGACATAGAGAGCTATCACGTAACAAAGAGTGAGGCTAACCTAAAATCCAGCTGACATGGAGTTAATAGAAATAAAACCCACCCAATCCGTTTGGTATAGTGGAAAGCAGTAATATGCGGTAAGAAGTCTGGTAGTTTAGGAATCAAGATTCTGAAAGCTCACAATAAAGCCCTACGGATGAAGTGGTTATGGAAGTATGCCTTAGAACAACATCAGCTTTGGGGAAGAGTTATGACTTATCAAAACCAAATATGGAAAGGATGCCCGAGACGTATGGTTTTGGTGTTCAATAGGGACAACCCTTAGTACAATGGTCTAAATGAAAATTCGAACAACTTCATCTGTATTCAACATAAATAATGCATAACTTACCTTGTTTAAACATAATTTTTTTTCTGCTTATTGTATTTCGTTTTTCTACTTTTTGCCAGGGTTATACACATGAATTTTTTGACGATGTTGGATGTTAAGTTGGCAGCTCCAGCAATTCTCATTATGAAATGCTTCGAGAATGAACATGTAAGTAAATATTCTGTTCAATAGTGTCATATCTTACATATACAAATAACACATTTTATGTTTTGCAGTTGCCTTATTGCTCAAAAATCCATGGGATATTGTATCGATTTATCACCCTTTGGGCACATGCGGATATAGTATACTCTTGGTTTGTGAAGGAAAAACACAATGGTAAGTAACCCTAAACCATATTTGACTTTATATGATTCACTAGCAATTACTAATGTTTACCGGTAATTTTGTTACTTCCAATATCTTGAATCATTTTAGAATTGAGTGTCGAGGCTACACTCTGCTTAAGTAGTAACTAGAGTACTTCTTGGTGTCTGCTATCCAGGGGCGAATTTATGTCTAGGGAGGGTAGAATGTATGCAAACCTTACCACTACCTAAGTAGAGAAGTTGTTTCCTGGGAACCTTCATCTCAAAACCCATACGCAGAAAGGACTAGATATGACCAAAAGTAAAAGAAAGCACATGATAATAGGAAAATATAATACAATTAACACATATCAAAATAATGACAATTACATGCTAGAAAGAAAACACTACTATTCAACCCTATTAGTCCCCCTGACTATGTAACCCTACTAACCAATTATCCTACTATTCTAATTCGCGACCTTCACTTCTTATCTAGGGTCATGTCATCAGTGAGATTAAGTTTCGCCATATCATGTCTAATCACCTCCCCCCAGTTGTTCTTCGGTCTACCTCTACCCCTCTATGTAACTCCCCCCAGTTGTTTTTCGGTCTACCTCTACCCCTCTATGCTAAATCAAAACAAGATAAAAACAAGTGAATATAAGCTAGGAGAGATCATAAAATTCCAATCCATGATATACTGAATTGTAACCATGGTTTTAGCAATCCAAAGGGAAGACAGAATCCAGAAACCAGAGAGAACACATCACTTCCATTGATATTACAAGCTAAAATCCGAGAGATTGATGAAAGGTGTCGACTTCCATTAGGCTAAACTTGGCCTATCAATCATATGCAAACCGGATATACAACTATGTATTCAGCCTCGATAATAGTTCAACTACATCAAAGTTGCTTTATTCGTATTCAAAACGACTGTATATGAACTCCGACGAACAAACCAGGAAATTAATCCGACCAAACAACAACAAATACAAACAAGTCGAAAGAATCCCTATCTGTTGTAAACAAACTGCATTCAAGAAATTTGAAGGCCAGGAAAACTATTCACGCAGCTTCAATGATAAACATTAGGAATAAAGGGAGTAACCTTTTTGAAGGCAGCGGCTGAGACGACGATCTTGACTAAGCTTCTTCACCACTATCAGATTTGAGAATCCGTCAACCCAAAAAATCAAACGAGTTTTTGGCTGCCATCCAGTGGGCTTTGATCCGTCTCTGCCTGTGTATCATCTTCCATTCCTGTGTATCAGCTTCCAAAACCTGTATATTCCTTATCCTGTATTGGGTTGACTCGAAGAAGAGGAAGTTTGGGCCTCCGTGGTCTATCATGAGATGCAAGGATGTCCAGTAGGCTCATTTCGATGTTGCCATACAAAGGAAAGAACAAAATTAATATTGTATCAAGCTTTTAATAATTAACATTACAATCGGAAAGACAGCAAGTTTGTGCATTTAACCGACCAGTGACTTCAAATATTAACATCCGTTTAAGATCCATTACGTGATTTTAACAAGTTGGGCCTTAGAATCTGGAAAGCAACAAAATGATATGCATCACACTGGCCATGGAAAAATGTTTTGATTAAATAAATGCAAATAGCAAAGCAGGGGTGAGAAGCAAACTAACCAGGATCTTAAACAGAATGGTTAAGCGCAAAAGAGAAATGGCCATAAAACAAACATAAACTGAGCTAAAAAAAGATGAAATGGACCAAGACAGGGGGGACGAATAGAGTCTGCATAACAGATCACACAATTTTCTCAACATAGAGCTAAGAAATATGATAGAAGAGAATATCCAAATACTGAAGATTAATATACAGACATGACAATAAGACGAAGCAGACTAACAACATTTCTCAGAGACAGAATCAATAAAATGACAACTTCAGGTTAAAACTTTAGACCTTATAACACATATTTGAAGCATAACATCATTTTCTACTTGATCTGCTTCAGGTGACAGGAAACAGGAAGAAAAATTACAGCACCCACACATAAACTTATAACCTACATATTTCCAGTTTCATATTTGAACAATATCGAGAGCAGGAACTACGTCAATCATGAAAGGCTGAGCAAAAATACACATGGAGACGACACTGTCCGAAGCTATTTTCAGCAGAATCAAACTTGCATTGACAAAACTAGTTTTCCAATCAAGAAGTGGTGGAGATACATTATTTTGAGACCTTAAGACCAATTAGCACAATCAAAACAACAGCCCCAGAAACGTCTTAACAATCAAACGACAACACCCATTATGAAGCAAATAGAAAAGAGGTAAACCAACAACCAAAACATGAGTTAAATCAAATTCTATCCCTTTAGAGATGCTGGGAAACAGGCCCTTGGTGCACTTGAAACCAAACTGAAACTTAGCATCTGATAGAGGAAAACATAATCCAGAAAACTAGGAAGACACATAATTAACAACTGTGAAACTTTGAAACCAAAATAATTAGTGAGACGTAATGAAATTAACCAAGTTAAGAAGACTCGATATCACATTACACTCAAGCAATGAATACATATATGAAACCAAAAAGTATTTTCAGTTGACTTCAAGCTAAAAATGAAATTTAGTATGAAAATTGAAGTGTACTCAAGGAAAGCTAAAACCAGTAGGCAAGAATATTCTCAAATACCAGCACAAACAGTAAAGCAGATACAAAGAAAGAAGCCAAACTTGAGCTACACTAATCTGTTCAATAACTGAATGTGAGTTCATGTTTATCAATAGATTCCTAATGCTATCAAGAACAGTGAGACAGACAGGAACACAGAATTAACTTCGGACAATAAGCAACAACCACCAGCAACATGCCATTCAGACATGAGAGCTTTCCTCAGTCACATTTTAAAATGAAATCTGGTTACATTGAATTAAGACCAAATACTCATTATTTAGAGCAACAATCCCTAGATTTGAACCATCTAGAATCTTGACGACAAAAGAATAACAGCATGTAGATGAATCCTTTTCCATAGACTGAAAATTTCAAAAGAGAATGAAAGGGCAGAGTAAACATAGGCCAGGATGTATGCAATCTTAAACTTTGAACATTTGGACACTTGTGTAACCATTTATGATCTAAGGCTCAGAATTTGTGTAGCGCTAGACGAGATAGGAAGCTAAATAACTGTGGCATGCTTGAATTCAAACAATCTGTGACATACTTGTATAACCTTAAAGAACAATGACATGCTTGAATTTAAACAGCTGGCCTTTCTAACATGCATATGGTAGTTAACACATTTCCAGAAATTTAGAAGCTTGCACTCTTATCAGAATGGGAAGAGATCAGCCATTCTGCATATGGCAGTTGACACATTTCCAGAAATTAGAAGCTTACACTCTTATTAGAATGGGAAGAGATCAGCCATTCTATTATCAAACTAAAATGATTTTAACCCTTAAATATGCTGGAAAGGAGCATATATCAGAACCAAAGCATTCCCAATTCTTGTTAAAGCATAACATTAAAGTGACATCAATCCAACCAACCATATAACAGAGTACTCCTTTCATTCATGGTGACCTCTTAACCATTATGAATAGGAGTGGACATTTAGCCAAGATAACCCGACAACATTTTGGAAAGTGGAGAAGCAGACAAACTCAAGCAACATGGAGATTTATTGGACAAACAACACATTCAGATTCTGAGGAAAAAATAAGCAGGAAAAAGACTAAATGGTCATAATAGCTTAGCAGGCAAGTTGTACTCACAAGTGGCAAGCAGATGACATTTTTAAAGAGTCGAACATTGTCAAAACAGACAAAACTTTGGGTATTACAGCATGCTTTTGAGGAATAATATCATGATCACACTAAATTAACTCCTAACAAAGCTAACAGTGCACACTTTCTCCATTTTCCAGCAACATTATCATATATGAGGGCAAACAAACTAGAAAAAGAAAATACATACAAACTTCAAAACTTATGTTCCGCAGAAGGGCATAATCAGTCATGACAGCAGTAAACGATATCCCAAATAGAAGCAGCCACACAGAGGAAGATATATGGTTTCAGCATTCGAACATTGAAAGCTTGTATGACCAATTACAACCTAAGGATTAGATTTTTGTGTGAAGAGCTAAGCAAAGCAGGGAACAAAATGATTCAATCAACATGCTAAAGAGCCACATTCATGACTGTAATTGGGAGGTGTAAAGTCGACAACAAAATGTAACATGCTGAAACATACTTATTAAAGGAGAAAAACAAGCACAATTTCAATCTTCCCAAAGGACCAAGGGGTTAAACCAAGCAAGAATGATTCACATGTCTTTTGAGACTTGAAGGACTGATCAAAAGGTCAAAGCAGGATACAAATCAAAAGAAAACATCACTGACTTGGATGAAGATTGGACTGGAACTCACAGCAATGCATATGACTGCATGAACTGAACCCAAAATGAAATTATTACCAAACCCCAATTGTTTAACCAGTGAACTAGACTCCCTTGAAGCAAGTATAATATATCTTCTATCAGTTATGAACCAAGAAAATAAAGCATGGAATGAGTAAACTGTTGACAAAATGAATGAAAACTTGATCACCTTTATGCAGAAAAACTACTGCCAGCATTTCATTCTCAAAAACGTCAGCAAAGCTTGAGGTGAAACATAGTAGCAAACAACCACATTCCAAATAAACTCTAGATCCGGAAAACCCCAACTTTTCCTATGTATGATGACCTAAAATAGAACACACTCAACCCAGACAGTTTGATTTACCAATTTATCTGATGTAAAATAAAACTACAGGAAAAGAAGCACGTTGACAAACTCATACAATCTGATGTTAAAGTATGAACCATGAGGAAATGACCCTTAAGACACTACCTGACTAAAAACTTGAAGTCAATTAACAACACTGAGCTGAGCGAGAAGACCCAAAATCTTATCACAATACAAACCCTCATTACAGTAACAATACAACTTTGACACAGCAAAACAGAGTGTTCAGCAAACTACAGACATCCAGCATCACCATTCAACAATATAGACTTCCAACATTCAAACAGAAATCCTAGAAAACGTGCATCTAGCATTGAATCAGAATGCATTCAAAAATCGATCAGGAATAGCAAAATGCTCTCAACTCAGCAGAAACAAATAAACATCAGTATAACCAACGATAGCTTTATTCGCAACTACACGCCCATGTTTGAACGCAGAAGAGACTGAGAGTATTACCTTTCTAGGAGCAGCGTACTGGAACGATGAGCTTGATTGAAGCTGCTCCCACCATGTGAGTTAAACCGTCTACCTTTCTCGACCAAGAATTGTTGATTTCGAAGCCGTCGCCGCTGAAGCTTTGTTTGATCCCTCCCCTCTGTCTGTATCTCCCTCTTTGAGCTGAGACTTGGGAATTTCAAGCGGTGTTCAACAAAAATCAAAATTGAGGCTCAGATATGTAACGCTTACGACGCAACAAGAGACTCGAATCACCGCCATGGCTGCAAGCACCGGTTACAAGGTCGTCTCCCATCCGGGTTGCCCTGCCAAGATACGGGTCCAATTGCTCTCTTGCACTGTCCATTTTCTCCGAGAAACAATCATCATCACCGCCTCGTTTACTCAGTTCCACATCCCTTTTGTTTTTCTTTTTCTTTTGTTTTTTCTGTTGTTTGAAAATAAAGAAGGAAGAAAAGATGATGGAAAGAGGAGAGTGTCTGGCCTTTGTTATCTCCCTCACTGGTTTCTCCTCCTCTGGTTTCCTTTTTTTTTGGGTTCTGGTTTTCTTCCATTCCAGAAGAAGGGGAAAGTGAGTGGAGGGTGTGTGTGAGTTAAAGGGGAAAAAAAAAGGGGAAAATTGGGGATCACGTGAAGGAGTCGGGAAAAGTAAAAAGATGGGGAAAAATGAAAAGAGGTAGGGGAAAAATCAACATGTAGGGCCGGGGAATTATGGCGGATTGTGAATTTATAAAATACACGGTGAATTAAATTAGATCAATTAATTACACAGGCATAGCTCATGAAATAAATTTTATATAACATCAAAAAATAAAATAATAGTAAAAAATGTTAGAAATACGCAAAATATTGAATTAAATTGAATATACTAAAAACATCTATTTTAATTAAATAATACTCTAAAATAGACTATAGGCCGGACAAAATTGGGTGTCAACAAGAACAAAAGGGGGATAGTGAGAAAACTATTAAAGAAATGGGGGGCTTTGTATGTACTGACCTTACTTGGCACCATAAATTTGCTGCTAACAGACCCATATTATCCACCTGATTGACTATGAATAGAGAACTTTTGTTCCAGTTAATATGAAGACCAGATACAACTTCAAAGATTGTTAGGATAGCCCTTAAATGCATAATCTGTTCGACTTTAGCTTCACAAAACACTCGTTCCTGAACATTGTTCATTATATTAGGGTGCACCAAGTCCTCAGCTTAGAAGCTGGCTCTACCATGGCCCTCGTATTTTTATGATTTTGGCTGAAACAGAAAAAGATCTAGGGAAAAGAAGTCTAAATTAAAAATTATGAGTTGAACTTTCACATTATGGATAATTTTCATCATATTTGTTATTTTATATGGCATATTATTTCTCGATCCTATGCAATTCTGATCTTATACACAGGTTTAAGGGCTGCAAAATCAAATGTTTATATTTTTGGTATTCTACTTCTAGAGCTGATGGCCAAAAAGAAGTTTAGTTTCACTCATGGGATTCATGACGAATGCTTCACCGAAGTTGATGTTCAGACTGCATCTGATCTCACATTTCTGGTATAAGGGATTGTCCAGTTCACTAAGCACCTCAGAAAGCATTGGTATAAGGGACATAATATATATAGGTTTGTTGTTTAACAAAGAAAGGAGGAGGAGGCGGATTTTTCAAATGCTTTGATAGTCAAGTATGCAGAGCCAGATCCAGCTCTACTCCAAATTGATATTAGGTCACAAGAGGAAGATACAGAAACAAATGCAATTGAATGGGTTCAAGCAAACATGATGAATTTGAGTCAGCTATTTGGAGTTGATTTTAAGAAGTGTAGGAAGGAAGTGCATGCTCTATTGATGAAACTTGATCAGAGGAGGAACAAGGAAAATGGCAGGAGGTAAGTCAAAAAATCATAAAGGAGAACAACATAGTTCCAAAAAAAGTCAGAAATTTATTCTTCGATATAAATTTCAAGGATGGAAAGCCAAGATCCAGTGGGAGAATTCTAACTCGTAAGCAATAATGAGAGTAAAAGTTCTTTCTTGGAATGTTGGGGGGGGGGGTTAAATGAAGTGAGCAAAAGGGGGATAGTGATAAAACTATTAAAGCAATGGGTGGCTTTGTATGTAGTGACCCTACTTGGCACCCTAAATTTTCTGCTAACAGACCTATATCATCCACTTAATTGGCTGTGAATAGAAAATTTTTGCTCTAGTTAACATGAAGACCAGATACCTCTTCAAAGATTGTTAGGATAGTCCTCAAGTGGCTAATCTGTTCGAATTTAGCTTCACATTCACAAAACACTCGTTCCTGAACATTGTTCATTATATTAGGGTGCACCAAGTCCTCAGCTTAGAAGCTGGCTCTGCCATGGCCCTTTTATTTTTATGTTTTTGGCTGAAACAGAAAAATATCTAGGGAAAAGAAATTTGAATGCTTCACCGAAGTTGATGTTCAGACTGCATCTGATCTCACATTTCTGACATTCGGCTGCACATAATTTTATCAAAACAAAAGGCCAACAATGAAGGATGTTTTAGATGCTTTATGTGTGATTGGAAAGAGGGGCGAAAAACGAAAAATAAATGAATATGAAGCAGAACAGAAAAAGCGCTATACCCCTTTTGGACTAGCCACTTTTGAGTTCTAAGGTGTGATAGTATGGCATCCTCTCTGATGATAGAGCTTGTAGAGAAGAATGTATTAACTATGGACTTGTTTTAATTAAACTTAGACATCCAACTTTCGTCTCTTTTTTTTTTCTTCCTTTTGTTCTACCTGCTTATTCTATGATAATGATAATGATTAGTATTATTGTTATCCTAATTGTTATTATCTTCACTTTGTTTAGAGGTCATTTGGTAAAATATATAAAAATAATGCTAAATAGAGTATCTAATTGATTTTAAGCCACAAGCCTCAAATGTCTTTCTTCTTTTTTTTCTTGAAAAAAACCATGTTTTGTCTAATGGTGTCAAATAAATTGAGATGGAGGAAACATTTAGTTTGATGTATTTAAAATAGTATGAGTTGCAGCATTGCATTGCATAAATATATTTATTTACAAAATATCCTCCACAATTATGGTTGAAAAGATATAAAAGGGTTTTTGATAGTAGTTGGATCTTTGATCATGATAATGCATGTAGAATGGGAAATTATATATATATATACGTACAAAAAAGTAGCCCATGTTGTACTTTCTCAAATCAGCGAAATCACACATGATTATATAATATAATTTGTCAAAAGTTATAGAAAGTATACATTACTATACAATCTATATTGCTTATACATGACTATACATTATATATACATTATGATACACAAATACACACACTGATTATACATGTATTTTTTGTAATTATTTTAACTAAAGTGTCTCTCAGTGTAAATTGCGCTATATTAAATTCCTTTGCATTACTATTACTTAGAAATTTATTGTATTAATACACAGTAGACCATATAACTAACGCAACATTAATTATCTATATTTATACTATAATAAAAGCGTGAAGGCCCTTAGAAATGTTTTTTGAACTTTTTGCTCTTCATTAAAAGATTATTTTTAGATAAAATTATTTTTTTATCATTATTCTTTAAACTATTATTTAATTATATTTATAATATTGACTTTTAGCATATATGGAAAGAAGTGGTAAAATAAAGACTTCTACCTATTGAAAGACTCATAAATCCTTGTTATTTGATAAACTTCTAATTCTTCCTTATTTGAATTAACAAAATACCATAAATAATTTATCAAAATTAGTGAATTTTTTTATTGTTTGATCACGCACAAAATGCTTACGGCAAGACTAGTTTTACATAATATGAAAAAGTGTACCAAATAAGGTAAACCTAATATAAAAAATTAATATATGCATCATTTTTGGTTGAAGCAGAAAAATGTAGTGAAAACAAGTCTGAAATGATTTGAGCTTTCACCTTATGGATAATTTTCATTATATTTTCTGTTTGATATGGCATATTATTTCTCGTTCCTATACAGTTCTCTTCTCATACACAGGTGAGAAGACCATGAAATCTGATATTTATATTTTTGGTATTCTACGGGTGGAGCTGATTACTAAAGGGAAGTTAAATTTTGTTTAGGGTTGTGATCATGTGACAAGATCAATTGAGATACAATTAAATGTGGTAAAAGTATGGTTCACGAATTCTTCAAAGAAGTTGATCAACTAATCGCATTACGTATCATACTTTTGACACCCAGCTACATGGATTTTGATGTAGACAGGAGACCAACGATTCTTTGAATGCAAAGGGAATAAAGGGGGACAAATGAAAATAAGAGCAAGCGTTGCTTTTGAATTCTAAGGTGTGGTTATATGAATATATGACATCCTCACTAATGTTTTGTGGTTATGTTCAAAAATACGAGGTGATGTTGATCTTAATTAATTGTTTCTATTAAATTTGACAAAAATATTAATAAAATTTATAAATTTTGTGATCTTAAATTTAATATATCAATTTTTTTTGATCTTGTATTAGCATGTCAATGTGAAAGATTAAATTTTAAAAATTATATATATAAAAAAGAATCATTCGTTTTTTAGAAAAAACTAAAAAAAGAAGGACCATGAATAATGAAGTATATATTTTAAATTTATTCATACCATTTGTTTTTACTAGCATAAAAAATAATTTCCTTCCAACGCTCCATATAACCCTGAGTCGGGGCGGATAAAAAGCTTCATTCAATTTCTTATTCTTTGATTTGGTTGGTTCTACTGTGTGCCCTAGAAAACGACGACGACGACGACGAGATGGAGATGAGTAGCGATACGAAGAAGGAGATTGAGATGCTACGGAAGAAATTGATGGAATGGGGCTCTGATCCTTTTGCTTACCAATCATTCAATTGGCGTAACCCTAGTTCTACGGTTCAGTGCCTTACATGGACAATTTAATGCTAAACTCTTTCAACCGTTCATGCGACCGAATGAAAAGGTTTTGATAACTTTTTTCATCTAATTTTTTCTGCTTTGATAACTTTTTCCATGCGGTTTTTTTATTGATTGCTGATGCAGCTTCGACTTCTCCATTGATCAGCCAGCGATAGTTGGTAACCTGAAGCGTTGTGAAGGACCTAAAGAACGATCAGTTATTGTAAAGACATGGGATTTTCTCCTTCCTAGCAGATCCAATACTGATGAATGTCTAAATGAATTTTGTGTATGTTTTTTTGCCAGATAGTATTTCTTGTCTATTATTTTTTGTTGGTTCGTTCAAATTATGGTTGGTTTGCAGGATGAGATCGAGTTATTCACAGATGAAAGGGTGAATATGCATCCAAATTTAGTTAAGTTGTATGGGTACTGTTGTGATACGAGGCTTGCACTTGTCTTTGACGAAGAATTCACTGGGCGAGTGTTGTGGGATGTGCTATTATCTGGTACTTATTACTATGTCGATTATAAAGTTGAATGATTTTGGCACATTTTTAATGTGTTCTATTTCTCGTTTGCAGATGACTTCGGGTGGGATGAGCAGATGAAAGTCGTAACTCAACTTGCTGATCTTTTCTCATGTATGCATGAGAACAAGATTGCATTTGGCTTTGTTAATCCGCATTACATTATGATAGATAAGGTGAGTTTGAACACTTGGTGGTCTTTTATTTCCTTTGGATATCTCAAGATTGTTTTAGCTCATTTTTTGATATACGTTTAGCTGATTGAAGATCTTTACACCTTATTACATTGGTCTAACTTGCTGAAAATAAATTGTTTTGGCTTGCAGGAATCTAACATAAAAGTATTTGACTATGGGTATGTAACAGATGTTTATAAGGTAGATCCTAGCATTCTTGATCATCCTAGGGCTCCAGAGATTATAAGAGGCATGTTTGCTCTTGACCTCAATATCTATCTTCTTGTCCTGCTATGATTAAATTTTTTTCAAATGTTGCCTCCTCTGTTGTTTGCAAATGTTGATTCTGGATCAGCAGCTATTGATTAAGCCTCCTATTTTACCGGAACCTAACATAAGCCGTTCCCAATCCTGAAGGGAGACCTCTTTTAAGAAATCATCCTTCAAGTTAGTTATGTGCTTCCAAGGTCCCACTCCATGCGGAGCTCTGCTCGTCTTGGTGCACCAATTGTCTTGTTTCTCATATTTGGCAATAACTACCTCCTTCCTTAGGCTTGTTGTTCCTTGACAGAATTTCCACCACTGTTTCAAAAGAAGCCTTTTGCTGTGTTTGCTTAGATTTCTTATGCCTATTCCTCCTTGATCGTTAAGCAGTATAACTTTTTTCCTATATGACTATGATGAAGTTTATTCCCTCACTCATCCTTTCCGATAGAAAGGTTCTTTTCAGCTTGTAGGCATTGGTATAAGGGGACATATATGTAGGTATGCTTTCCAGAATACACTATTAGTGTTAAGTCTTCCTCCCATTAATACGCATTTTAAGTCCTCCCTCAATCATTTGACTGGCAAGTAGAGAAGCTTCAGTAATTTGTCTATTCTTCACAAAGGCACTTTGTTCCCCTGACACAGCTTCCAGATCGCAGATTTTAGCCTCAGCTGATGTTTTGGCCAGTACCTTATAGACATTGCCAAGACTTATAGGCCTGAAGTCTCCGAGATATTGAGCTCCTTTCTTCTTTGGAATCAGACCAGTGCTGGATTTAACCACGTGGCAATGCTGATGAAAATGGTTGAGAGCTCCCATAATATCTGGTCTGATCAAAATCCCAAGCGCGACCGTAAAAGACCACTGTGTAACTATCAGGTCCTGCACTTTTATCTTGGGCACGACTGTAGATAGCAGCTTTAGTCTCTCCAAAATTTCTATCTAGCTAGATTTTTACAATGTTTGGTAAAAATCTTGGAATTTCAGCTTTGATGCCATCTTTGTTTTCATCTCTCCTCTATTTTAGCTATTTTCCGCGTTTAAGGGGTAGCGATCTCTCTTTTCCAAGACGAGTCATAAGTCTGCCTTTTGTTGAATGCACTAGGATTGCTAGATCGTCCAGCAGCTTGCCTTTTTGAACTTTCTGATGCCATAAAATGCTTTTGTTTTTCCAAATCAACGTAACAAACAACAAGAGTGTCGTCTTTTATTGAAGCTTCTATGTATCTCTGGTTAGCCCAAAAAGCAGAAAAGTCTAAAGCAGTTCAACTTAATCCTCTGAACTGAACTGCTACGTCTTCAAAACATCTGAAATTTCTCTCTTTTCAGATTGTCCACTGCGTGCAGGCTGAGACAATCCTCCATCTATCTACGCGTGTCAATCCTGTGCCTCCCTCTTTCCAGCTGAGCAAGACCTCAGTAATCTTTCTTGGCATTGTCCAAACTGTTAGAATCCTAGGAAAGTTGAGTTATCACAGTGACTCGAAGAATGCAAATAACTGCTGTCCAGTGACTGTCACAAGGATAATTCAAGAACTGACTTGCAACACTAACCGGGAAAGGTAATATCACATCGAGTCACTGCAATATAATTCAATATTTCTAGGATTCTGATGCAAACAAAAACCCCGGAGACTAATGAAGATCTTCCATAGCATGTCTGTGATCCTAAAGTTTAGGGGAATAGATGGCTTACTGTCTCAGCTTCTTCACCACACATGCAGCACATTTTGAGCAGAGGTTGATTTTTCTCTTGCTAAGGTCGATTTTCTTATTGAGTTGGAAAATAGAGATAGCTCTCGCGTGTTAGCTATTAGTCCTCAGCTCAGACGCTAGCTCTGCCATGACCCTTGTATTTTTATGTTTTTGGCTTTAACACAAAAGATCTAGTGAAAAGAAGTCTGAATTTTAATGTTCATCATATTTACTGTTTTATATGGCATATTATTGCTCTTACACTGTTGTGTTCTTATCTGTTCTTATACACAGGTGAGAGGACCATAAAATCTGATGTTTATTATTTCGGTGTTCTACTGCTGGGGCTGATCGCCAAAACGCAGTTCAGTTTATGTGGTGGTTTTCTTGAGGCGGAAAGCTCAATTGACAAAGAGGGTATTCTACTGCTGGGGCTGATCGCCAAAAAGCAGTTCAGTTTATCTGGTGGTTTTCTTGATGTGAAAAGCTTAATTGACAAAGAGGCTAATACATTGGTTCATGAGTGCTTCACAGAAGTTGATGGCCCAACTGCATCAGATCTCACACGTCTGGCATTATGCTGCACGGAATTTTATACAGTCAAGAGGCCCTCGATGAAGGATGTTATGGACACTTTGAATGTGATGGGAATGAGAGGGGAGAAGCGGAAAAGAGAGGAAAACGAAGCAAAACAGAACTAGCATTGCTTCTGAATTCTGAGGTATGGTAGTATGTTATCCTCTCTGGTAATATCGTTAATGCTAGTTTTATGTAAAGAGACTTTAGTCTTGTAATGATGGAGCTTTCCAGAGAAGAATGTGTTTTGACTGACTTACCCTATCAACTCTGGGCATGTTCTAAATCTTTTAAACTTACATCCAATTTTTGTCCCTTTTTTTTTTTTCTGTTCTTTTGTGCTGCCTGCGATAGAAAGGTTCTTTTTCTAAATCTTTTAAACTTACATCCAATTTTTGTCCCTTTTTTTTTTTTCTGTTCTTTTGTGCTGCCTGCCTGATTCTATTATAATAATAATGATTATTGTTCTTGCTATCCTTGATTGTTCTTATCTTAACTTTGTTAGGGGTCGTCTGGTAGTGTGTAAAATAATGCTAAATAGAGTGTATTTAGTAATGCTTAATCTTTAGTAACACTTGCATTAATTATACACAAATTATTTTTTTATGCATTTTTTTAGTCTTGTATCTTAAAAATAGCATCCACTGTATGAAAATATTTATTTACAAAAGTATCTTCATCGACTATGGTCGAAAAGATGTGAAGAGGGTTTCGAGGGGTAAATGGGTCTTTAGTCATGCTAATGCATGCATTAAATTTCTTTGCATCACTGATACCTAGTAATTCGTGATATTACGAATATACATCCTTACTAATTAGTTATACATATCATGAAAAATTGTACCAAACAAAATAATATTATTACACAAAGTTAAACACGCATTATTTTTGTTAATATATTCTGCCAAGTCATCTATTAGAATTATGATTATTCTATCATTAATATTTTTGGTAGTACTGATATGATCACTTTTTTTTTTCTTGTCTTTTCAGAATGACTCACTTGTATTATTATCTAGTTTCAACTACGTTTGTTCATTGACCATATTTTTTGCAAAGATTGTATAGGATTTTAATGTGTTTCTCTAAAATAAAATTTTAATTTCTAAAAACTTGCAAAATCATCTAACTTGACTAATTTGCATGAGACATAATCAAATATGTTATGATCTCAAAATAGATAATCACAGGGCGTCATAGATTAGATCTTAGGTACGAGCTACTACATATTATATCACACACTTTCTCCCTTTATTTGGATTTTTTGAAGTTAAAGTTTTGTTTGGTTACTTTTTTTCAAAATAAAATTTACTAAAAAACATAAATATTTTTCAAGGACTCGTTTGACTGTTTTCTTTTAAGAATACTTTTTAAGTTTATTAGAAAATCAATATCTGATTATTAAAATTTCAAAATCTAACTTGAAGTTGTACTTCA
>DF361883.1:50493-64643 GCA_000787875.1 Solanum virginianum
TCTCAAATCTGAAAAATAGTTTATTGCCTGTTTTTGAATTTAATTTTTATTTTTGAAATTGTATTTAATTAAAGAATCAAGATTGTTTTCATAATTTTAGACAAATAGGAAGGGAAGTCTTTGTAATTAGGATAAAATTTGAAGATATATATGTCCTATAACAAAGAACTATGTATCTAAAAGGGTTCGAATCCAAAACCTCAAGATAAAAAATAAAAGTGTGGTTATTACTCTACTGCTACAGTCCATCCTTGTTATTCAATAGATCAAATTTCCATGCATACATATATAGTGTAAAATGCATAAGAATAGATTCAAATAATAGACACTAAAGACTAGTATTTACAAAGCATTAAGACAACTAAATAAATTGAAATTAGAAAGAATCCAAATCTAAAAATGAGAAAAAGAAGTGATAAGGCTAGGCAACAAGCCTTTTGGATTTCTCAATTTCCTGAAAATTTCATTGAGATAGTAAAAAGAAATTGGAAGGTTGATTTCAAAGGCAGTCCTTTTTTGCGTCTTTTTCAAGGGGGCCCTTTTTTTGGAATCTATAAATACACCCAAATTTGAAACCCTTAGTTTCCAGAACATTCCTGCTCTTCAAGAGGTAAGACCCTATTCTTTCGATTTTGTTTCACCGTTTTAGTGTTAAATTTTTGACGGAAGCTTCAGTGTTCTGCTAAAATGGTTGCAAATCTGTGAGAATGTGTTGAAAGTTTGTCCTCATCTCTGCTTCTGTTGCTCCACCCTGCATTAAGATTAGATGAACACAGCTAGTGACTGCCTTAGTTCATGCTTGAATATGACTTGTTTATTAATGTTTGAGGTTTTAACATGTTCCAGCTTGTCATTTCACTATAGCCTGTTAGTATGCTATTTGAGTCGTCTTTGTCTGGTCCATCCTAAAATCTGAGTTTTAGGGTCACAAATAGTGATACAGGTCTTTGTTACATCAGAAGTTTGTTGAAAATACATAAAGTATGGTTGTGCTCCCTGTTTGTATCTTTTTGATTCAAGATCTATCTACTGTTGGGTCAAAAATGCTGTGTTGCCTTAAATGGTTATAGGATGTACCTCAGTTTCATTCTAGCATGTTAGAATATCTATACTCTGAAACCTTGCCTTCTTCCAGTGATAAAAACTGGTTTGACCTGCGTGTGGCAGCTGATTTGTTCATGTGCTTTGCTCACAGTAGGGTGTCATTCTGGTTTAGTAGGTGGGAATTTGTTCGTCATGAATCTGTTTGGCCCCTAGTTGTTTTAGCTTCATCTCATCATCTAGCTATGTTGAGAATTCAAGATTCTTGGTCACAATTTCTTGTTTCTAGTTCAAAACATGTTTACTCTACCCCACTTGTTTCAAGTTGTCTTTTATCTCTTAGGATTTTTGGGAAATCTAGTATGTTAATATCATATGTTTAGATTAACTAGTATTTCCAGTAGCTTGTTTGGTATTTCAACAGTGAAGTTTTCCTTATTGATTAATGCTCAAGCTTTTATTTAACTGTTTCCAACCTCCTTAACTTGTCTACTATGGAACTTGGCCATTGTCCCATTTTTTTTTCATGGAATTGTTTGGTAGTAGAATGTTGTTAGTTGATTCAAACCTTCTTTATTCCTAATTTCTTGTTTTCCAGTGAATGGTTATTTAGTCAATTACATGCTACTTTACTGCTTCAATTTAGTTTTGCTCAAACTTTCAAAATTGGTTAAGTTGTCAAAAATCGAGTAAATTTGGCATGTGGCAGTCAAATAGCGAAATGGCCCCTTTTCGTAATGTATCTTCTACGTATTAGGTTTGCTAAGAGTAGTTTCTTGCTGATTTAGTGATTCGTTGCTATTTCACTTTGGAATTGAAGAATGGCAGTGCAAATACGAGATTATAGAGCAGCATTAGCAAAGCTGCCAATACCACCAAGGGATAGGTAAGTTAAATCCATAGCCTCCTTCATAGGCTATGGAATTTCTTGCTTATCTTGAAATTCCATTATAACAACTAACATCTCTTGTTTCTCTCCTTCCATAGGCTCCAAAATGCTGGGATTCTTCGCATTCGAGGAATTGGGTCGTTGAACCCACCAAACATATCAACCATCTCTCCTTCCATAGGTTCCAAAATGATGGGATTGTTCGCATTCGAGGAAGTGGGTCGTTGAACCCATCAAACATACCAACCACCTGCCCTAATTCAATGGCTTGGTTGGTGTATCTCAATGCAATTAAAGCCAATTTTCCAGATTTCGAGTACAAAATAGAGTACACTGATTCTGAAGGTAATTTTAATTGCACTACACTATTTTATTTGATAA
This sequence comes from Solanum virginianum, assembly GCA_000787875.1. NCBI lineage: Eukaryota > Viridiplantae > Streptophyta > Magnoliopsida > Solanales > Solanaceae > Solanum > Solanum virginianum. Next base: position 52,805 of record DF361883.1, read on the forward strand.
CTAATAAAGTTATCAATATTTTCTAACTTGTGTTTTTTGCAGTTCCGCAATTTAAAATTGGAGAAAATCTTTTTAGTCATCCACAGGCGTTTGATGGTGGTGAATTTACTTTGGAGCCCAGAGTGGAGAATGTAGAAGGAGTTACTGAAAATCAGCGTGTTGCTCTTGAGAGAGTGGAACAAATGAGAGAGTCTTTACAGGAAGCCTTTACTAATATAACTGACGCCTACCTGTACGGGTATCATCTACTCTCTGACATCTACTCTAAGTTAAATGACTTGAAGGAGCTGCTTGTAAGCCCTTTTAAAGGATTTCTTTGGCCGACTTTCTTTTACATTTTAGGCCTTATTTTATCAAGTGAGTAATGTACTATTTTGCCCCTTTCACTTGGGCCTTAAGGGGCTCCAAATTGATGGGCCTTTGTTGCCCATTTTCCTCCTTTCTCTTTAGTTAGTTTGGGCCTAAATTATCAAATGGATTGTGATGTCTTTGGGCTCTTTTTATATTCTTCTTGGGTTGAAAATATAGTCCATTTATGATGCTAAAACACGGGCTAAAGTTATACTCTTAACACGGACTTTATCCATAATCGGACATAGACAGATTCGACGTTGGGCCTCATCTCCGTCTAGTGAGCAAATTTAGGATAAGCAAGTGGGTGACTCACCTGCTAGCTTTCAAGTCGTACAAGCACCTCAATTCTCTCACTTTTTAAGGGCCTCTACTTCCCCAATTTGTCTTAAAACATATTTACACTCACTCGTCTTAAACGTTAGACATACATATAATCCTCTATTCCGAAACTCAAGAACTTTTTAAAAATGGTTGCTAAATTGGCCAAGCCACATCATGTTCCATTTGCATGGAACTAGTACATGTAAGGTGTGGGGTGTGACAAAAAGGACAAGGTTGTGTCCCATCTTGTAGATGTTAAGGCCATGCGCTTGATTCCAAGTTTTACTTGGCCATCTACATACTTCCACGAGGATTGGGGTCTTAGACCCATTTCTATTTTCTACTCTTTATTATATCATTATGTATCAATTTAGCGATCAAACTTTTGCAAGTCGAACATTGGTAGACGAAACTTACTTTTGAAAAGTTTAGTGTTATCATAATAATATATAATATCATTTGTTAAATTGAACCAGACTATTCTAAGAAGGAATTTATCACATGTACAACTTTATCCACTTAAATGTGATCTTTCTATAATGATTGCTTGATTAATTTTTCATTGATAGTAACTCTCTGATGCAATGCAATTAGTGTGAATTGGAGATATTTATCTATAAAAGATACCCTATTCCTTACCATTATTTCTAGACAAGTTTGATATCGATAGGTATATCACTCAATATTTCTAAAAATAAAAAAGTTAGCAAAAGAATTTTCAATAGTATATGTGTGTGAGACAATCTAATATCAAATCCCAAGGTCCCCAAGTGAAGTCAAGATCTGTAAAGCAGAGGGACGTAAGGATCCCACCTCGGCGTCCTTTATGGTTGCATCTTTTTTCACACTAACACAATCGGCTGCAATACGCAGTAAGTTTTCGATAATGCTTGTTTCACCTCCGGCCTGATCTAGTAGATGCTGCTTGATGAATACTCTAAGATCTTTCCCTTTGTTGATATATTCATCAACTCCACCTCCAAAAAGGTAGCCATTCTAGGTTATGTTGAATTGAGCCTCGAGCACAGCTTGATCAGTGAGTAACTGGAATAAGATCACTCCATAGGCAAAGACATCTCTTGCATGGGATGCCTCTAAGGTAAGTAAAAGCAGAATACAAAATAACATTAGTGTGGAAAAAATAATAAAGTGTTTATATGACAATCATAAACCAACATCTTTCCACTTATTTAAGAAGTCAGTGTCGTCAATTTTTGTCATAAATTGTTTAATACATGAGGGGCATATAGATATTTTGTCTACATAGGTAGAATACACAAACATTTAGTATTGTAAGTTTTTCCTCTGACTACACAAATCTAGCATAGTATTCATTGAATGGTTTTTAAACTGAAGACATGACAAATCTCTCTCATTCAAGCTATAAAATAAAAACATCTTGCAAAATTACTGTACAGATATAGTATGCATGAAATCAGAACCACCGTTATCTCTGATACTGAGTTATCTATTGTAGGTTGCCCTGCCCCCCAATACTTTGTTGTAAGTATTCCAACTTTCCAATTCTAACACCTGAGGGGTGTTAAGGTCCCACATTAGTTGACACTAAAAGCTTTAGTTTCTGTTTATGGTTTTGACAATGGCCACATCATGGCATAAATCCAACTAAATAGGATTGATGTCTAAAGATGAATAACACACAAACCTTAGTCTTTCCCGACTACACAAATCTAGCATATGTCTTAAGAGATTCTTTGTTTTACAGATTTACAATATATTCATCCCACAATTCTCTTGTTTCACCTACATAGAAATTTGTCCACCACATCTAATGTAAATATGGTTATCCATGCAATGCTTCATCACTATTCAGAATTCTATGACAAATATTATTGTCATTTTAAAATTTAAGAATTTGATCATACCAAAGATTTGAAAGATAAGAAAAAAAGAGAAGAGTATTAGATCATACTTTGAGTAGAATCATTGTAAAATGGTGTGCCATTAAAACACTTCGGTCTTTCTCCAGAACGCAGAAATAAACCAAAATCGCATAAGATTATATTATAAGTCTGCCAAAAAAAAAATATAAATGAACATATTTATTACATTGAACTACAACTTTTCGATACTATATACTATTCTTGTATAAAAATTATTGAGATCATCCAATAGAATGTTAGGGGGTTTAAGGTCAACAAGGGCGCCCCCTATGGTCTTGTGCACCAGATATACTGCATAAGCGATACCCCTTAATATTTTTTTGATTGATGTCCATGTTAAATTCTCCATTTGACTGCTCAGGTCTCCTCTGGATATCCAATTTAGGACCAAAAACGCGGGCTCATTATCTCCGATATCCAGATTAGCTACACCCTTTAATGAAATAACATTCTCATAAGGGAAGAACAGTAAACTGCATGCTTCGCCTTACACAAGAAAATTTTCAGCTAGTTTATAATTCTAGTCATTAAAACGATTTTTTGAAATATGTTAAACAAAGTATTGTACTACCAGCATGTAATCCCTTCTGGCACCGGGTTTGAATAGTTTGAAGGCGTAATCATCCTTGTTCAGCCCCCAATCATTTCCGTCCAACAAAGATATTTTATAGACAATTCCCTGTCCTCCTGAAAATTGTGCTTTTGCTTTACTCAATTCTGCATCTACTGAAGCTTCATCATTCTGGAGTCTTGTAGTGTAATCCCAAACTGCTCAAAAACTAGATCTGTTAGTGTATATACAAACTTAGCAGGAGAAATATCAACCTCTGCTCAAATTCTGCTACTTGTGTGGTGAAAGACGGTCATCTAGTCCTAAACTGTAGGATCAGAGACATGCTATGGAAGATCTTCACGAGTCTCAGAGGTAATGTTTGGACATGCCAAGAAAGATAACCGAGGCCTTGCTCAGCTGGGAAGAAGCAGGGACAGGATTGAGACACAGCGACAGATGGAGGATTGTCACAGTGTGCATTTGATTGACAATCTGGAAAGAGAGAAATTCCAGATGTTTTCAACTGCATAAATAGGCTCAAGGAGTTGGGAAATCACAGGGTTTTTGGGTGTGTGACGTGCAAGATAAAATAAAACTACTCTGACTTGATTACTCCCTCAAGCTTAAGAAAATCAATACATAATTACAATAGAATCAAATTAAGCTACCAAGGATATATTCTAGAATATTCAGACAGATTCTAACACTTCCCTCAAGTTGATACATAAAAATTATATGAACCAAGATTGCTACATATATAACTTGTTCCAGGACCAACTAGGGACTTTCTCGAGTTATTCGACATCTTAGATTTATCCTATATCATTAAGGTCTTCTATCACAGTTTCTGGTAAATATTCCAGTTAGAGATTACCTTCTCTTACAGCTAACAATAACTTAAGCATTTACTAGGGGCACTGCATATCTCTTGCATGTTAGAGATTACTCGGGTGGTGCTTCACAGGTGTTTATGTCCCTCATTCCAATGCTAGGAGGGAACTGTTATGGCATGAATTAGCTGCAGTGAGAAGTCTGTGGGATGAGCAGTGGGGCTCATAAATGTTTATGAAAGAGAAAGATTCAATTGCACAAGGAGATCAGAGCAATGAACACCTCCAACTTCAAATTACAAGACTTAGGCAATGGGCATCATAGAGCCAAATACACTTGGTTCAGAGGGGAGGATTCTCTTCAAGTTCCAGATTTAACAATTTCCCCACAATGAAATGACAGCTATAGAGGTATAAAGCAGTTTTTCCCGCAAAGGATTTTATCACATCATAGACCAGTTCTTTTGGAATGATGAGATTGGGATTCAAACCCCTCTTACTTCAAATTTGAAAATATGTTGCAAAACGTAGAAGGTGTCTTTGAAAAGATCAAAGAGCGGTGGCGAGGCTAATTCATTGGAGGCAGTTTAGGCTTCATTCTTATGCAAGAATTCAGAAGCCTGGGAAATGAAAAACATTGCTATTTGGAACAGAGATAAGAAGCTGGAAGTTCAAAAAGGCAAGCTGATGAACAATCTAGCAATCCTGGAGCACTCAACAGAAGGCAAAGAAGGGGTATTGTTGTCCCCTTCTTTCTTCTTTGTGCCATAAACATCTGGACTTTTGCCTCCAAGAGATCTCCTATATTTTAGCTATTTCCCGCATTTAAGGGCTCGTGATCTCTCTTTCAAAAGTTTGTATTTACACTAACAGATCTATTTTTTGAGTAGTTTGGGATTACACTACAAATCCAGAATGATGAAGCTTCAGTAGATGCAGAATTGAGTAAAGCAAAAGCACAATTTTTAGGAGGACAGGAAATTGTCTATAAAATATCTTTGTTGGACGGAAATGATTGGGGGCTGAACAAGGATGATTACGCCTTCAAACTATTGAAACCCGGTGCCAGATGGGATTACATGCTGGTAGTACAATACTTTGTTTAACATATTTCAAAAAGTCGTTTTAATGACTTGAATTATAAACTAGCTGAAAATTTTCTTGTGTAAGGCGAAGCATGCAGTTTACTGTTCTTCCCTTATGAGAATGTTATTTCATTAAAGGGTGTAGCTAATCTGGATATCGGAGATAATGAGCCCGCGTTTTTGGTCCTAAATTGGATATCTAGAGGAGACCTGAGCAGTCAAATGGAGAATTTAACATGGACATCAATCAAAAAAATATTAAGGGGTATCACTTATGCAGTATATCTGGTGCACAAGACCATAGGGGCGCCCTTGTTGACCTTAAACCCCCTAACATTCTGTTGGATGAGGTCAATAATTTTTATACAAGAATAGTATATGGTTTCGAAAAGTTGTAGTTCAATGTAATTAACATGTTCATTTACATTTTTTTTTGGCAGACTGATAATATAATCTTATGCGATTTTGGTTTATTTCTGCGTTCTGTAGAAAGATTGGAGGGTTTTAATGGCACACCATCTTACAATGATTCTACTCGGAGTATGATCAGACTGATAATATAATCTTATGCGATTTTGGTTTATTTCTGCGTTCTGTAGAAAGATTGGAGGGTTTTAATGGCACACCATTTTACAATGATTCTACTCGGAGTATGATCTAATACTCTTCTCTTTTTTTCATATCCTTCAAATCTTTGGTACGATCAAATTCTTAAATTTTAAAATGACAATAATATTTGTCATAAAATTCTGAATAGTGATGAAACATTGCATGGATAGACCATATTTACATTAGATGTGGTGGACAAATTTCTATGTAGGTGAAACAAGAGAATTTTGGGACGAATACATTGTAAACCTGTAAAACAAAGAATCTCTTAAGACATATGCTAGATTTGTGTAGTCGGGAAATACTAAGGTTTGTGTGTTATTCATCTTTAGACATCAATCCTATTTAGTTGGATTTATGCCATGATGTGGCCATTGTCAAAATCATATACAGATACTAAAGCTTTTAGTGTCAATTAATGTGGGACCTTAACACCCCTCAGGTGTTAGAATTGGAAAGTTGGAATACTTACAACAAAGTATTGGGGGGCAGGGCAACCTACAATAGATAACTCAGTATCAGAGATAACGGTGGTTCTGATTTCATGCATACTATATCTGTACAGTAATTTTGCAAGATGTTTTTATCTTATAACTGGAATGAGAGAGATTTGTCATGTCTTCAGTTTAAAAACCATTCAATGAATACTATGCTAGATTTGTGTAGTCAGAGGAAAAACTTACAATGCTAAATGTTTGTGTATTCTACCTATGTAGACAAAATATCTATATGCCCCTCATGTATTAAACAATTTATGACAAAAATTGACGACACTGACTTCTTAAATAAGTGGAAAGATGTTGGTTTATGACAGCTATAGAGGTATAAAGCAGTTTTTCCCGCAAAGGATTTTATCACATCATAGACCAGTTCTTTTGGAATGATGAGATTGGGATTCAAACCGTTGTCATATAAACACTTCATTATTTTTTCCACACTAATGTTATTTTGTATTCTGCTTTTACTTACCTTAGACGCATCCCATACAAGAGATGTCTTTGCCTATGGAGTGATTTTATTCCAGTTACTCACTGATCAAGCTGTGCTCGGGGCTCAATTCAACATAACCTAGAATGGCTACCTTTTTGGAGATGGAGTTGATGAATATATTGACGAAGGGAAAGATCTTAGAGTATTCATCAAGCAGCATCTACTAGATCAGGCTGGAGGTGAAAGAAGCATTATTGAGAACTTACTGCGTATTGCAGTCGATTGTGTTAGTTTGAAAAAAGATGCAACCATAAAGGACGCCGAAGTGGGATCTTTACGTCCCTCTGCTTTACAGATCCTGACTTCACTTAGGGACCTTGGGATTTGATATTAGATTGTCACACACACAGATATACTATTGAAAATTCTTTTGCTAACTTTTTTATTTTGAGAAATATTGAGTGATATACCTATCGATATCAAACTTGTCTAGAAATAATGGTAAGCAATAGGGTATCTTTTAGAGATAAATATCTCCAATTCACACTAATTGCATTGCATCAGAGAGTTACTATCAATGAAAAATTAATCAGGCAATCATTATAGAAAGATCACATTTAAGTGGATAAAGTTGTTGATGTGATAAATTCCTTCTTAGAATAGTCTGGTTCAATTTAACAAATGATATTATATATTATTATGATAACACTAAACTTTTCAAAAGTAAACTTCATCTACCAATGTTTTACTTGCAAAAGTTTGGTCGCTAAATTGATACATAATGATATAATAAAGAGTTGAAAATAGAAATGGGTCTGAGATCCCAATCCTCGTGGAAGTATGTAGATGGCCAAGTAAAAATTGGAATCATGCTCATGGCTTTAACATCTACAAGATGGGACACAACCTTGTCCTTTTTGTAACACCCCACACCTTACATGTACTAGTTCCATGCAAATGGAACATAATGTGGCTTGGCCAATTTAGCAATCATTTTTAAAATGTGCTTGAGTTTCAGATTAGAGGATTATATGTACGTCTAACGTTTAAGACGAGTGGGTGTATGTAAGTTTTAGGCCAAATTGGGGAAGTAGAGGCCCTAAAAAAAGTGAGAGAATTGAGGTGCTTGTAGGACTTGTAAGCTACCAGGTGAGTCACCTTGCTTAGCCTAAATTTGCTCGCTAGACGGAGATGAGGCCCGACGTCGAATCCGTCCATGTCCGATTATGGATAAAGTCCGAGTTAAGGGTGTAACTTTAGCCCGTGTTTTAGCATCATAAATGGACTATATTTTCAGCCCATGAAGAATATAAAAAGAGCCCAAAGACATCACAATCCATTTGATAATTTAGGCCCAAACTAACTAAAGAGAAAGGAGGAAAATGGGCAGCAACGGCCCATCAATTTGGAGCCCCTTAAGGCCCAAGTGAAAGGGGCAAAATAGTATATTACTCACTTGATAAAATAAGGTAAAAGAAAGTAGGCCAAAGAAATCCTTTTAAAAGGGCTTACAAGCCGCTCCTTCAAGTCATTTAACTTAGACAAAAGAATCAGCTTTCCAAAGCTTTTTCTCTACACCTTCTTAACCTTGTAAAGCAGCTTTTAAGGTTCTTGGAGAAGCCATACACCTTGATGGTAAAGGTAAGTAAGAATACTTATGTGTTTAATATTGTTTTCTCATGAAAAACAAGAGGCTAAGCTGATTATACCTTTGCTGAAATTGTTGGACAGCATGTGTTCCAAAGGTGGTCGTATATTTTTCTTGTTTATTTGGAAGCTTTTCTCTTTTTGGTTGGATTGATTATGAAGGGAGGCTACTGTTCTTAATGAGTCTGGGTTCTGTAATGTTGTATAAAGGTTGTTGCACCATTTTTACAGTCCGCAAAAATGAGTTGCTGTACAATATCGTAATTGTGCTCTTAATAGGAACTTGTGGGCCGGTAATTAGGAATTGTTGTTCCACGACCTCCATCTATTTTGGAACTATGTTTGGACTGTTTTAAGGCTGATTATATGTGTAAGTATGTTATATGCAGTTTGGTTGAAGTTAAAACAGATTTGGGATTATTGACATCAAAATGTAGCGAGACGACGTAACGTTATGCCGCCTACTTGCATGTTGTGTATAATTGTTATTTGTGGTGCTTTGTGGGCTATTGTAAGACTGCTATGGCACTAAAACAGGCTGCACATGATATTTATATGAGGATGTGTATTAGAAAATACAATTAAAGGCGGAACACAACAAAAAGAAAGGTAAATTACAATCGTCCTTTACCTCTTTCCTGTTTGTGGTGTAGTTGTCGATAGTGTATTGCTATTTATTAATCAAAAACCTAAATATTTTTTGTGTATTTCATTTGTGGAGTAATCACAATGACTGGAAAGTTTTCCAATTTTTTGGATTGGATGAAATTTCATACTTGAAATATTCAGATTAAAGATTTGATTATTTGTTTGTTCTTATTCACTTCTTTATGGTTGACGTTAGGGTTTGAAGGTGAGACTTATACTTGCAGATTGTTGTATTATCTATACATTTAAATTTTAGTATAAAGAAAATGTTGATTCCTTTTTTCTTAAATGCTCTTTTAATCCAAAGTGGTCAATCTCCTAAAGCATGCCAATCACCTTAGCTGGCCTTGCGTATAGGAGGAGCTTTAGTGCACCGGAGGACTGTAAGAGTGCTTGGAGATGTTAAGTGTCAAATCAAATGTTTTACGATTCAAGGAATGGCATGCATCTTTATTACAGGGGTACAAAAATTGACTACTGCAAACTGATGTATGTGAAGTAGGATGAATATGTTTAGACTTGTTGAGCAAGCATAAACAGAATCTAACCTTCTTTAGCTTTATTGCTCTAGCTAATTGCAACATTATCTTAAGTTTGTTGTTCTGAACCAAGATAACACTATAAGGATATATGGTCTAGAAGTGGTCAGTAAGACTGATATTTTTGAAATTATTGGGCCGAGTAACATGTTGCAGAGTTGTATTTGGGATCCAAAGCCAAATTAGCAATTCGTTGAACAGGTCCAAGGAGTTTGAGAGAAAAGGATTACGCTATTGTGAAGAAGCTGTCTGTTCCTCTCATCTTTTTTCTAGAGTCTAATCTGTTTATCTTCATTTTTATTTCTATCCTTTGTCACTTCTGAATTCAGTTTTTTCCGATGTAATTCAATAGATTAAGTTGTCATCGTAATTTGACTATGAATGTATAATGTTTGAGTGTGTGTTGAGAATTGGGGTTTGTTGCATTTGTGCACAACTTAAATTATTCGTACGTTGTATTTTGTTAGCTTGCATCCTAAGTTTATACAGTCTATTGCCATTCTTAATTTAAACCTCAGCTTACATAGTTAAACTCAACCAAAATGATCTTTTTCCTTGTTCTCGGTAATTTTAGGTGAATTATTCGGATAGGTGTATTAATCTAAGTTTATGAAAGTGAAAGAGCAAGAACAAGAGACAACAATCTTCTTGGCAAGTTTGAACTCTCTAGCACCAAGAAGGGTTCCTCAGATAAACGTCATGGACGCCAATGGACGTGGAGGACTAGACTATGTGCTTGAAGAAGAAGAAGCGCAAGAGTAACAACAACAACATACCCAGTGAAATCCCACAAGTGGGGTCTGGGGAGGGTAGAATGTACGCAGACCTTACCACTGCCTAGGAAGAGAGGCAGAAACCGAAGAAGTGCAAGAGTAAGGTAATGAAAAAGTTCATCTGCTTGAATTAGCTCTTGCAACTATGATTTCTCTTTGTAAATTCACTGCCTATAGAATTTCTTGAACAAATGTTGCAACTTATAACTTCACTTTTTTTTCTTTTTTTTTTTTTGGAATGACTTTCTGGGTTTGTTAATCTATCCATTATGTTTATACATATACAGTTAGCTTGCTCATATATGACTCTGTATGTATAGCTTTCAACGTTGGGCCCACGGGCCATCCCAACCTAGTTTTAATATAAATAAAATAAAAATCACATATACCTATAATTGATACTACATTTAAACAATAAAAAAGATCTCCAACAATCTATGGAAGTTAAAAGAAAACGTAAAATTTAACTTTATTATATTAAAGGAGTGTGATAGACAAAATAACCATATTATCATTTTATTTAAAATAAAAAATGACAATACAAAATTCATAAAATAAAAGAAGGAACTTATAGTAAATCAAGGGAATAGAAAACAACTTGTTCTTTTCATCTCTCAATATTTTTCTACACCAAAAATAGTTTATTATTGTGTGATATATATATTAATTTAATGATTATTTTTTAACGGCTAACTCAACATCGTACATTCTTATTTATTCAAATTTTACTTACAACAACAACATACCCAGTGAAATATGTACGCAGACTTTACCACTACCTAAGGTCTTAGGTAGTTATATGAAATTCATCTTATATCTTGCAGAATTTAATTCGAGAGGAATGTGCCAAAGAAATTGCAATATACTTTACAAATTATATTTAGATTTTACTTCAAAGTAGAGTCATTGTCTTAAATACTAGGTTCAAATTTAATTTATGAATTCAAATTTTAATTATAATTAGCATAAACATCAATTCAACACAAGCCACATAGGCTATTAATCTTTATTATAGTAGGATAAGGAGGAGTTGTTAGAATAACATTTCGTACATACATTAGAGTAAAATTTTAGTAGCATCAAGTATTTGTATAAAATAAAAAATTGCTTATAATTATATGTATATTTTTTTACTCAATAATAATTCATATTAGTTATTTTTAAATTAAAAATAATTATATTTAAAATATCGACACAATACACGAGCACATCTACTAGTGTTAGATAAACTGAGAGTATTGTATGACGAGTGAATAGCTTCGCGCTTTATATGTGATTATTAAAATCTTATTAAATTCATAAATTTAAATGTCAAAAGAAAATCTATTTTTCAAAAAAAAATCGACAAATGCTCTTTACAAATATATAATGTTAAAAGTAATTAAATATTCTTAATAGTTTAATTTTTTGACTTCTATAATCCAATGCAGGTAAATGAAAAATTATTTTTTCAAATCCTAGACTTTGATATATGTTGTTGGGTAGCAAACTTCTCCCACATCGGTGAAAGAGGAGAAGTAGAACCTACTTAAATAGGTTTAACATAGAAACAAGAGGATCGTACCTTAGTAGATGGAGAAGATATTAGGAAAGGTCAGGTAATTTTCCCGGCGGCATCATGGCCGGCGATTATCTGTTTTGAACCA
>DF361882.1:1576-26060 GCA_000787875.1 Solanum virginianum
GAAACGGAGAAGTCCACAAAACAGGCCCAAAACAGAAAACCTAAGCCCAGAAGTGGGAGTATGGTATGGAAACAGATTCAAGGCATAAATCTAACAAGTCAAACAAGCCTTTCTACAAACCGACACAAAACAAGAAACTTTCAGGGGACTCTAGCTCTTCATATTAACTTCCAAGGCCAGTTCCAAATCTGTAGTTGGCCGGTGTTCTCATCCAATAGCATGACTTCACAGTGAAAGCACCGTTGCTGTGAAGCTTCCACACTGGTCTGACAGGTGCATTGGTAGTTCCATTGAAATCATTTATCACTATAAGCAAATTTGCAACCCTTTGAACCTCCCTATCATTTAGGGCCCTTCTAAAGTTGAAATTCCAACCTTATGTGCTCCACATCTGAGCTATAGTGGCCTTAGTCTGTTGATTGAGGAACAGGTCAGGAAAGAGGGATTTCAAGATCCTTCAACCTATCCAAAGCTCATTCCAAAACTCAACCTTCAGGCCATTCACCACCTTAAGTTGGATATTTTCTTGAAACTGGGGCCACAGTCTTTGAATAGTCTTCCAGACACTGCAAAAGAACTTTCCAAGGACATCTTCAGTGATCCAATGGCCTTGAAGTCCATATTTCTCAATGATGATTATTTTCCATAAAGGCATATCCTCAACACAGAACCTCCATAACCATTTTTGCAAAAGACACGAGTTCTGGAGACCCAAGGTTCTTAATGCCTAATCACCCCTGCTTGTTGTGAATTGTTGCAACATCCTATTTTACAAGGTAGTAACCTTTCTTCTCCTTATTTCCATTCTACAAAAAGTTCTTCTAAGCAAATTTATTCTCTTCTCAATACTCTTTGGTATAGGAAATAGGCTCATCATATAGGAAGGAACGTAATCCAAAACAGATTTGACTAGAGTTAATCTCCCTCCTAAGTACAAATATTGACTCTTCCATCTTGTTAATCTCTCGTCACATCTCTCTAAGACTTCCCCCGAACCTCCATTTCTTTGTTCTTTGCACCCAAGCGTATCCCTAGGCACTTAAAGGGTACGGTAGCTACGTGGCATCCAAGATTACTAGCTAATATCTCCATAGTATCAACTTTGTTACTGGGTAAAGATAACTCTTTAGCCAGTTAACATGAAGACCAGAAATGCCCTTCAAAAATAGTGAAGATAGGCTTAATATGTCTGATTTGTGATACTTCAACTTTAGAAAATATTAGTGAGTCATCTACATAAAGCAACTATATGAATCCCCTTTCATCTTCTCTCTGACCATACACCTGAGCTTGGAAAAGCTTTAACCAACCATTTAAACTTGCCCTCCTGATCACGTGGTTGAGCCCCTCCACAGCTAAGATAAACAAAGAAGGTGATATAGGATCACCCTGCCTCCACCCCATCTCAAACGAAAAGAAGCCTTCATTATTTCCATTTATAACTGCCATTTATAATTAGAGAGAACTTTACATTAGAGATGCAGCAATGTATCTAGTGACCTACTTTCTACCAAAACCTATGTCTTTCAGTACCTTCAGTAGAAACTTCCAGTTAACATGGTCTTATGCCTTCTCTGGGCCAAGTTTGCATAAGATTCTTGGAGCTTTTTGTTTCACTCTAGAGTTCACTAATTCAATTGCTAAGAGCGTTGCATCCATAATATACTTGTCTTTTAGAAAAGTCATTTGGTGTTTATTTACTAGTTTTCCCATAACTGACTTCAATCTTTCAATAATCAGCTTGGGAGTGTATCTTGTAGACACTTCCTATTAGACTGATAGGTCTGAAATCCTTAAGCTCTTCAGCTCCAGCTTTATTCGGCATTAAGGCTATGAAGGTGGCATTGAAAGACTTCTCAAATAACTCTGTGATGAAAGTTATGAATAGTTCACAATAGACCCTCCTTCATTGCGTCCCAACAAACATTGAACAAACTCATTGTCAAACCATCTGGGCCCAGGGCTTTGTCTCCATCACATTGCTTGATTACATTCAGCATCTCTTCTTAGAAAAAGGTCTTTGAAGCCAATTGTGTTCCTCTTGTGAAATGGTTGAGCAATCTATCAAGTCAAAACCTAGCCTCAAACTTTCTGATTCTGAGTAAAGTCTTTTGTAAAACTCAACCATAGCAGTCTTAATTTCACCATATTTTACAATTTCTTCTCTAACAATCAATGTGTCAATAGTGTTAAATATTCTGTGAGGAGTTGTCATTCTTCGTAGAAACTGTGTTGTTGTCACCCTACTTCAACCACAACACAGTGGATTTTTGTCTCCATTTTGCCTCCTCATTTTTTACCCATACAATGGTTGCTCTTACCATCATTTCTTCCTCAGATAAGTCCCTACTTTCCACTGTCAAATTAATTCTTGTCGATCCTTCTAGTAAACCATGTTTTTTGCTGGTCGTTTCCCCAAAGGTGGTTCTGTTCCAATCTTTCAGCTTTTGTTTGAGCATTATAAATTTAAGATATAGCCTGTAGTATAGACAACCTTCCACAATGAACTCATTCCACCACGAATGTACCAATTCCTTAAATCCCTCCACTTTTAACCACCAAATTTTCAAACTTAAAAGTTTGACCTATTCTTTTCCCAGCCTCCACATTCTAGAGTGATAGGACAGTGATCAGACATTGCTCTAGGCATCAACTTTTGTCTAATGTTCTTAAATCTTTCCTTCCACTCCATAGAGAACAAAATTTTGTTGAATCCAGCTGCACTAGAATGATTGACTCCCCCCAACAATGGGAATTTTCCTCCACTCATGTGAGGATCATGCAATTCCATTGCTTCAATCCACCTTGTAAAGTCGGTCATCACATTAATGATCATATTACACCCTCTTCTTTCCCCCATATTTCTGACTATTGAAATCACCACATGCCACCCAAAGTCCCCCACATAACTCTTTAAATGCAAATATCTCTTCCCAGCAAACTAATTTATTTTCTCTAGTATAGCGAGCATACATCCCTGTTAAATACCAGGAGAAAGAGTATTGAGTTGAGACAAATTCATAGGTTATGAAATGCTGGCCCATCCCAACTTGAGTCCCCTCTAGTTCCTACTGTCCCACATGATTAAGATTCTCCTTTGCTATCTTCAGCCTCCATATATCCGCATTTCATCCATCTGCATGACCAAAATATTTTGGGTAAGTCTTCTACTCTCGCATGTACTGTTGTTTCTTGCAAGCAATATATGTTAGCCTTCCACTTCTGAAATAAACTTTTGACCAACACTCTGTCTATTGAGTCCCCTCACATTCCAAGTGATTAATTAGACTTTCATTTATAAGACGAAGATAAATTTCTCCCCAGTTCCTGATCCCTTCAACCTCTTCATTCAGGCTCAATTTCAGATTTTTTTAAACTCATTCTTCCCAATTCTTCTACTTTTTGGGGTTGTAGTTGTCTTCTCCCGATCCTTTTTATCTAAAGCAGCTTTTCTTTCAACAATTCTTGTTAGAAGAGCTAGTGTTTCTTTCTCGAAACTTATAAAAGCTACCGCATAGGTGTTGCTTAGCTCTAAGATTTGGCAGTTTACCCAATTTGAAGCTCTATATTGATTATTGTCGGATTTGTAAATCCTTTTGTGCTTCTAGGTGAATCACAAGCCCGTTATCATAAACTCTCTTCTGTGGATAATTTATTTCCTACCTCTAGAGTTAGGTTGATTATTGCCTCCGTGTGCTTGTTTGCAATTCCCATTCTGATCCCCCTCCTCTGGTGTGCTAGAGGTGTCGAGTTGTTGTACTTTGTTTTCCTTATCACTAAGGACTTCAAGAAATCATAAGCTTTTAGTTTTAGGGTAAAGAACTGAAATATGTTGGACCAAAAAAGCATGTGGCTTCAGTCTGTCAATTGCAGGTTACCCCTTTATTACCCTTAGGATAAAGAACAGAAATCTGACCTAGATCAAAGTATTGGGTCCTTTGTCTTCCCCAGTGTACAGCCTTGCTGACGTTTCGGTCCACAATTGTAAGACAGAAGTCATGCCAGCACTTTTGATGGACCCCTAAGTGATTTTTGTACCATCTCCTTGCACACGAATTCTTGCCCATTTGAGATGGTTACGAAGTTGTCTCCTCCTCTGTTTCGATCCAACCTCCACAAAGGTCTCCAATGGTCCTAAAAAAAAAATTCGACCAAAGGAGTAGAGGAAGACCCACAACCCTAGTCTAGGTTGTGGTGGGTCTATCTCCCTCTCCCACTGTGCCTGATGCCGGACTCCACCATTCTAGCTAGAGAAAAATCTCATTTCAAGTCCAATCTCAGCTATCAAATGTTCTGTTGTATTCCTGCTCGCAAATTTGAAAAGGAATCTTCCTCTCCCCATTTCATAAATGTTTAATCCATGAATGACTTTTTCAGACCCTGCTTGTACATCTTCTAATTTCTGACAACGTAGGGTAGCTCTTATACCTCACGTCAAAGAAGCCCATCAACCTCCTTTCAATACCTCACTTATTGTGCTGGTATTGTCATCAATGAGAATGGGACCCTCCACCATTAAAGCTGGTTGTACATTAACTTCACTATCACTCCTACTAATCCATTTGCTACTTCCTTCTGCGTGGGAAATATTGTTGTCCACTAGTCTTTGTTTGATCAATGTTCTCCTCCACCTTCTTGGTAATAAAAATCTACCCACCTTCTCTGCTATGAACTCCCAACCGGAGTTAAAAGTCAGTTCTGGACTAATTATGACTGACCTTCTTCCCCTCACATTTATCAAACTAATGTCTCCCAAGCTTTTTAAAATTTCTAGCACAGTAGATCTTAGAAAGATTCTTTGTTTTATTCCATCTTTTGACAACATTCCCCTTCATCTTGGATGGCCTCCTTCGGTACTTGGATGATCCAGATCATTGATCTCTTGCTGAAGGAAGTTCTAATGATAGCATTTCTGCTCCTTTCTGCCCATTCATATCACTCCCCCGCTGTCCCAATGACTCGGTTGATATCAAAAGACTTAAAGCCAACTGCAAAATAGATACAATTTTCCATTTCTAGAAGAAGGTTTGAGGAAAGAAAATAAAAACAATGACGATTTCCAGTGACCATAAGGATCACCAAAGGATGGTTCCAAAATGGTTTGTGAGATATCTTGGTATTCGTGCCTGGAGACAAGAGGGTGGCAATGACTTATTTGGACAATTATTCTCCTGATCTGATTCAGATTTATACACATTTTTGCTTCATCAAAATTACCCCAGATTCTAAGAGAGTATAAAGTGGCGTGTGTGAGTCATTGGAAGAGACTGAACTATGACCAGGTCACCTAGACCATTATATGACATTGATAGTCACCAACTCAAGGAAATAGTGATAAACCCAAAACTTTAACTTGTATAAGCAATGATGCCACAGATTAACCATAGAGAAAACTCACTGTTCTAAGTAATCCAATAACAAATGGAAGAAGCCGGTCTCGGAAATTTGAGGTTTCTTCTTCATCCAGTTTAACCTGCAATATTTCAACATTAATTTAGTTTGACCTGTTGCAAGTTGCCTAAGGCACAGCCATAGAGTGCATTTCCACAGTAGGCATTAATACCACAACTCTCTCATCGACAGATATATTGAAATCAGGATGATATAAAGAGGACACATGTAAACCCTCCGCCTCCCTCTACCCTCAATTATTTTGGATTATTGAGAAGCAGAAGATATATAAACTACATTTGGAATCAACCAAGGAGCAAGTTTTGAACAGTTGCTGTGTAGGATTCTTTATCTTCTGCCTAGAGTTTAATAAAGACTCATAAACCTGTTCTTTAAGCAAACTACTGGGTACTGTATCTTTTACAAAGTGAGACAAGTTTTCCAGTCTAACAAACAGAACAAAAATAATCTGCGGCAATAACATCATAATACAAAATATACAAGCTAACGCTTACTTCATGGCCTTCTCCATTAATTGCAATGGTTGCCCGTGCTTTGAATTTTGATGTAATTTCCGCATCCATGTTGCCAGTTTCTTGTATGGTTATACGCATAAATTCTGCTGAAAGAATGCTACAAGATTGAATCTGGTAAGTAACAATACTTAAGTATGCTAAATTTTACCTTTTTTATATGAAAAAGTATGCCAAAAGGTGCTTCAAGGGAATACTGGCATAATAGATCCTTCGGCCAAAAGAAGTGCTTGGGGAAATAAGAAATAAAAAGAAGTCGGTACAACTTGCAATTCTGAGTAGAAATAATTGGGCAAATTAATTGTGCAAAGGATAGCCATGTCCTGAACTTAGTTTATTTGTTGGATGAATTATTGAGTCCTATCTTGGAAGCACAAGCACTTCAATAAGAACTTATCAAGAGATAAATGCGCCAAATTTTACAAAAGCAAATGCAACTTTGCTTAGAAAAATTTCAAAACCACAATAAAATGAAGTCAGCAAATCCAAGAAACTGGTTAAAAATCTAACTCGAATAGACTAACCTGTTGATAAAATCGATTGAAGTGGCTAATTGATCACGAAGCTGCCGAAAGCAATGTAGACCAGCCAGTTCATCTCCAACCTGTCAAGAAGTAAATCATTTAACAGTTAGAAAATCTTCCATCATAAGCATTTGCAAATGTTCAAAATCCATAAATTTTAGGGATAGTTACCAATATATACCATTAGACCATCTAATTTACCAAACATGGACAAAGTATACACTACATATACACTCGGTTTGTATAATCAATCATCAAAGATTTGACCTTTTCGAACTCTGTCCGTAACTCACTAGAGGCCCAGGAAACAAAGAGAAGATGTGTACGAACGAGATATCCAGCAGCAACAAGAAGGAAAAGGATTGAATAGAGGAACTCCCGAGCATTTGGCGATCTCAGATGTGTCGATATCAATTATGTATGTAAATTATGTGTTTATGTATGTATATTATAAGTACAGGTATGTATAGTTTGTATATTAGTATAAACTATAAAGTACACACTACCTATCCACTGTGAACATATTATGTAAACTAGATGCTGGCCCAAAGGTATTGGGCTGTAATTCTGTCAAAATTTTGATGTAATTTAGCAATTCTAAGCTAACAATAAACTCAAAGCATCATATAACCAAACATAATCCAAAGTTTGATGTATTGCTGCTTCGAAAGGATAGAAAGAAATTGTGAGAGAGAAAGGTGCAACCTCAATGAAATCCAAGAAGAATCTAGTGTGAGATAGTCAAAATATCAAAAAGGCTAAGAATGGAATTGAACACGAAATAGATGAGTTTTAACATACCAATAAATGTTGCAAGTCATCTGTAACATCTAAAGCTCCAGCACAATCTGCAGATGCAACTAGCTGTATAAAATAGTTGTTAGACAAATACCATGCAGTTTAAAATATTGTTTTCAATAGCTTAATGATAAGTCTGAACACAGATGAACTAACTCGGCTTAATATTGAGAAAGGTAACAGTGTATTAATCAGCACAAAGGTTGTGCTGAAATCCATAATTACATACCCAAAGTACAACCTGTCCTTGTTCTTCTTACAAGGACTCCAGAAACTGTAATAAGAAGGCAAATCACACAACAAAACATGAAATTAAAATAGAAAAATACTAGGTAGTAATCATTCCTCAGTTATGATGTCCATAGACAAATGGAGTAGCATCCCAAATTTTCGCATGCCTAAATCATTAGAATTACTAAAGCCAAAATTCAAATGGCTGTCACTCACTGACCTGTTAAAAAATGACCACTGCTTATCCATGCAAGCATGAAAAAATAAGAGAAAGTACGAAGATGCAGTGCCTAGCCCTTTTCTATTTTTGGTGTAAACATGAATGTATGGAAGACATAGAACCTTTTATTGATGTTCTAGGATCTCTGTACGTAGGTTATAACTTAGTACATCTTCCTATATTCTCTTGTAAGTATGGACAGCTGTAGTCTTTTTGCAGCAAATAGTTATACAAAAAATGTTACCTTCTCAAAAAAAAATAATAAGAGAAAGTATCTTAGAATTTTGAATGATATGAGGAGCGAGATCGAGATAAAATCTTCAACCTTGCATATCTCATCAAAATGGAACACCCAGAGTGAATTTTCACTTGGCTTAAGAAAACCCTCTTCTTCTCATAATTGATATAGGGAGTCAAAGTAATGGTTGCAGCGCGTTGAGGCACGTCTGGTTCCCGAACACCCTTCCTGCTGGCCCAATCTAAAGAATTCATGATTTATATATGTTTCAGGCTGGTGAGAGATAAAATGATAACCCTGGTCTACATTTCCCCTCTTCATCCAGGTCTCCTGAGTTCTTTTTACCTTATACTGAAAACCCAACACACAGATGTTTAGTTGACCAA
Source organism: Solanum virginianum (assembly GCA_000787875.1). Taxonomy (NCBI): domain Eukaryota; kingdom Viridiplantae; phylum Streptophyta; class Magnoliopsida; order Solanales; family Solanaceae; genus Solanum; species Solanum virginianum. The sequence goes on from DF361882.1 coordinate 9,898, forward strand.
CAGAACCTCCTCAGTAGTTAACCACTCAAGGAACAAACATACCAATCGCTTTTTTCCAATTTGAATATAATAGAATCTTTTCAAGACCAGTATGTCTCCATATCCCAGTGAACATCCTTCTTCCTTTCTCAGAAACACTCCAAGCATCCCGTCAAATTTATCAGAGGCAATCACCTAAGCAGCAAGGGAATGAAACCCATCTTCTTTACATTACCGCAGCTACATTACCTGTATATTATTTTCCAAGCTATATTAGCAATAACAAAACAATCTCTTCCTGAGATAATGTGATCAATAATTTTGTCTCAAGATTGTCAACTCAGCTATGCTCCATCATGGATACAGTGGACTGGTATTCATTCCCGAGTTGTTCATGTTGTCAGGAGTGTCCACAATTTGGTTAAATACTAATCCAGACATATTTGTCATGTGTTATTCATTACTAATCACTCTTTGTGTTCCCTTCCCTTTCCTTTTTGTCATATCTAGTCCTTTCTGCTTATGGGTTTTGAGATGAGGATTCCCAGGAAACAGCCTCTCTACTTCTATGAAATAGTGGTAAGGTTTGCGTACATTCTATTCTCCCCAAACCCCATTTGTGGAATTTCACTGGGTATGTTGTTGTTGTTGTACTAATCCAGACATAAGCCGAACCAAACCAATTAAAAGTACACCAATTTTTATTTTGGTTTGGTTTAAATTTAAATTTTTTCAAAACGATAATATTTGATTTGGTTTGATTTCAGTAGAAACAACCCAAACAAAAAGCCGAAACAAAGCGATAAAGTATAAACATTAATTTTATAATTATATACATATATATATATATTGTTAAATACCTTGTATACTGTTTCATGAAAATGTTATTTATTTCCAATTGGCTAATGATCTTTACAAGCTAAGCTCATCTTCCGAAAAAAAGTCAACAACAACATACCCAGTGGAATCCCACAAATGGGGTCTGGGCCAAAAGAAAGTCATGAATCCAAAATCATTTATTCAAAGAAACAAATATGAGATTTTACCTATATATTTTTTTTTTTTGGTATTTCTTATAAATTATATTCACTTGATTAAAGCTAATAGATCTCAAGACATTTTCTTCCATCCAAGAAAATTATAGTGGCCACAATATAAGGTTAATACAACATATACCTAGTATAGTCCCACAATGTGGGGGCTGGAGAGGGTATAATGAACGACCATTAACCCTACCTTGGAGGTAGAGAGGATGTTTCCAATGGACCCTCAGATCAAGGGGAAAAAACAATCCAAAGAAATACAGAAAAGGAAATAACAAAATAAAGTCAAAGCAAAATAAATAAAAGGTTAATAACACATTATAAACTTAAAAAATTGACAATTCATTTTCTAATTGTATTGAAGAGAAAAAAGGAAAGAGAAGTACCATTAGATTTGGTTTTAATAATTAAAAAATCAACTGAATTGGTTTGATTTTAATTTTAACCAAAACCAACCTAAACCAAATCACGATCATCCTACATGTTGAGCTCTTGGATATCCATTAAAGTAGGCTTCTTCTACACCCTAACTAATTCATTAAGCCAAAATTCACGCATGCTTGTTTCTACCGTCAAAGGATAACCAGTCGAATATAAGATTTGTTTCCCCTAACAAAGATTCTATCATAGTAAGTCTTTTCTATATCATTGGATTGAGCAACAAAAACCTTTCTAGCCATATTGCATAATGAACTTATCAACAAAAGTTTAAATCAGCAATTCCATACGAACACCGGGTTTTGTTGAGAAAACATCTCACATGACTCCATCTTCATATCTGTTAAAATTTAACGAAAAGTTTGAAGAATGACCAAAGTGCACCACGTTAGTAAAAATTGAATGATTTTGAGTCCAAGCCCAAATGTAATGGACTATTTTTGGCCTTTTCTTGTCAATAGAGTCAAGAATATTATTTTCCTCTTTGACATCTTATAGGTTACACCAAAAAAAGAAAAACCATATGCAAGTGTAATTAATCTTCTATATAGCCTCTATTTTCCCTTCCATTCATTTCCTTCCACATTACCCAACACACATATGTTGGCATTGTATTCCAAATTTTCCTCATTGATATATGCATTCCCAGCACCCCAACAGACCGGAAGAACCTTTAGTAAATAGGGCATGACAAAGAGACCCTGAAAGGTTGAAAAAAAAAGTGACCAGATCTATCTTGCTACAGTGCATTGTAAAAGATGGCTGCCACTTTCCCTCACTATTGAACATAAAGCATCTGCTACAAATTGGCACCATTCTCCCCTATAGATTTACTTGGCTGACGCAGGCACTGTGCGAGGCTATCCATGTAAAACAACTGACCTTATAGGGAGCTGTCGACTTCCATAATGTCTTCAAAGGCCAACACATGGTGTCTCCATGACTGGATCTTATAGCAAGAGTTCACAAATAACACTTCATTTGTTTCAGTTTCGAACAGAGTGTTATCAAAAGCAAAAGCACAAAAAAGCCCTAAAAGTACATTGGGGCTTTAAGCGCAATGCACAAATAAAATGTAGGCTTTAATGAACAAATGTGCAAATGGAGAAAACATAGATATATACACATTTAGTCAAACACTAACAATAATAGTCATGAATAACAAATATATGGACAAATAAATTGAAACAAATAATGATAAAGTGAAATTAAGTTGTTTGATGACGCCTTTTTAGGGGACACTCATTGGCAAGAAAAAGTATGTTTCAGAGTTTGGATGAAGACAATGAAATGCACATTAAGTGAGGTGAAGTGCTCAACATATTTTACCCCCTCGCCACAGGGCTTAAGCATGCCTTTGACAACACTTGTTACAAAAAAGAACACTCCATTTGTATGCCTAATCCATATGGAAGTATCAGACCCCTCTTCTTTCAAGATCATCTATAAGCAAACCAATTCTTAAGAATTTTCCAATCAAAACGGTCTCTAAAAAAAAGCCAGATTGGTTATCTCCATTCCAACAATCCAAGACCAAAGCACAGAATTTGAAGTGAAATCATAAAGATCATGATATTGAGTCATTAGTGGAGCATGTCCAATCGAAATGTCTTGCCATACCCTAGTATTTCTTCCATTGCCCACTTGACCTTTGTGTTAATAACAAAAGAAGACCAAAGGATGCATATATGCTTCCATAAGCTCAAACCATGTGGGGAATTGACTCGGCATATGTACCAAAGAGATTGTAGCATACTTAACAGATATTACCCTTCTCTATAAAAGTCCCTCTTATTTTTCATAACTCCAAATCCACTTCATTAGTATTATTGTGTGATTTCAAGTTTCTGACACAAAGTCTTCTTAGTAACCTTATCCCACTTCACCAAGTACGAGGACCTGTTTTGTTTGTTGTCACCCCATACAAAAATTCTCCTAATCTTGCCCAGGTTCTCTCACACTGACTAGCATGGAAAACAATGACATTAGATATGTAGGAAGAGAAACCAGAACACTATTGATTAGAAACACCTGCATCACAAGATAAGTATTATCTTTTCCACAAAACTAGTCTCATTTCAAACTGTTTTTCTGTTTTTAGCCACACTTGTTTTGCCTTGTACCTTGCCGGCTTGCCCCCAAGGCGTTCAAGATATTCTATAGGGAGATCCCCAATTTGACAACTCAAAACACTCCCCAACCAACTTATGTTATTTACTTCATTAATAAAAACAAATGAAGCTTTTCCCAAATTTATCTTCGAGCCAAAGGCCATTTCAAATAAATGAAGTATCACCCTGAGATATCTCAATTGTGACTCCTCCACACCACATAATACAAGGGTGTCATCAGCATTCAGAACATTGCATATAAGAGATTTCCACTCCAGTGTCTGACCAGACCAACACAAAAATCCTTAATCCATTGGAGAGATAGTTCCTTTAGCATTACAGAGCCCAACCCTTTCATTGCTAGAAAGAATGGAAGAGATAAAGGGTCCCCTGTATTAGATCTCTGTAGGCAGGGGGGAAAATCCTTTAGAGCTCCATTTATGATCAGAGAGAGTCTAACAATTGAGATACAACACTTTATCCACTTGACCCCAAATCCCAGTTCTTTCAACAAATTTATTAGTATCCAAGATCACATGATCAAAGGCTTTTTCAATATCCAGCTTACACATCACTGCAACTTCTCCTTGTCTTCTTTCACTATCAAGGCACTCATTTGTAATAAGCACTGCATCTCTGATTGTTTTCCTTTTATAACAGTCAGCAACTAGGATATTAGTCAATTTCTTTACCCTTTGTGCTAACATTTCTTTTGCAAGGAAAAGAAACAGTCTTTGCACCAACATTTTTCCAAAAGGACAAGAAACAGTCTCTGTACTAGATTTTTGATAATTTCGTAGAAACTTCAACTACACTATCCTTCATCTCCGCTACACCAGCCCTGTAGGGAATAAGAGCTGTGAAAGAAGTATTAAAGCTTCTTTTGAAATTCCTTGTGAAGTAAAAAAATTACAGATGTCGTCATGTCCACCTTTACACAGCTACTAGTGCTTATAGAAGGCCATGTTAAAAATCCATCTTAGACCCGGAGCCTTTTCTCCTTCACGACTTCTAATGGCTTTCTCAACCTCTTCCAAAAAGAAAGGTCTATGTAGCACTCTATGTCCTCTTCTGATATGCTGGAACAATCTGAGTAGTAGGTTGGCCTCCATTTCTCATTTTCCGTGTACAAACTGTTTAAAAAGTGATGATTTCCCTTTGCTCCTCTTGGTCTTCCACCAGTTCCCCAAATTTTTGTGTTCTCGACTTACTTTACCTTATATAAGCATTTTCAATCTTGTGAAAGAACTTTGTATTTTTATCACCAACCTTTATCCACAAGAATTTGGACCTTTGCCTCCAAGAAATTTCGTCCAGCTTTGCCAATTCTTGCAATTCCAACATAGTAGTTATCTAAATACAATCTGTGCATTTGTATCTCACTATCTCCCCCCAAAAACTTGTTGGGAGTAGTCTTACAGTTAACCTGATTCAAGTCTTTACTCCTCTCTCTCAATCATGTTGGTATACACTTTTGCTTCCTTACCCTCGTCCCTAACTTTATATCTTATGTTGTCATTGTCTTGTCATTGTCTGCTTTATATTTGTTACTTGTATTTATATACTATCATTTGCTTTCCACTTTAGTCATTTTTCTTTTCATTTCTTTCTCCTTTTTTTCATATCTAGTATCTTCTGCTAATGGGGCTTGATATTTTTGAGACGAGGGTCTTCCAAAAACAGCCTCTCTACCTCTATGAGGTAGTGGTAAGGTTTGCGTACAGTTTACCCTCCCATACCCCACTTGTGGGATTCCACTGGGTATGTTATTGTTGTTGTACCCTCGTCCCTAACTTTGCATATAAGCCATGTAGGGATTAACCTCGGGTTTTTCATCTTCACTTCTTTTCCATGGAAGACCCACCCCAAAACAAGAAACAACATACATGTTTAATCCCCTAATTACAATCTTTTGTCTCATGTCCTGAGGCTTTGGTTCAGTAGTAAAATTAACACGTGTGATATTGGATTAAGGAACATTTATGGGTTCGATCACTATTGCATGCTAGTATTTAAGTTGGGAGGAAGGTAGAGGGGCGAGGTGATACTTCTCGAAATATCAAACCTTTGCGCCAACTAGAGATGGACAGAAGTCAAGATGTCACTAGGAATTTCTCCAATATCAAAACAATTAATCTTATATGCATGTATGTTTGACATCTCCACCAAAAGCTTTAATATTACTAGAGTTAATGTTAAGAGGACAGTAAGAAAGTTCCATGTATTGTTCCATTTGACCGTCACTTTGCTTTAGTGGATCATAGGGTCAATTTATGAAGTTCTGTTTTTGCTCACCTTTTTATTGTAACTAGTTTGATCTTACCTTTCTTCTATGGAAGACCTCCACTCACTTTTATTATTTTTTATTTATCAGGGCATCGTCTCACTCTTTTATTTTTTTTTATCACAGACTCTACTTACACTTTCATATCTAACCTTAAGTTTAATACCACAACCTACCAAATCACCATTGAGATTCAAAAGAAAAAATAGATAAAGTTGCCAGTTTCAGGAAAAAAAAGAAAAGATTTCTAAAAGCAAAGGATTTTATTGTGAATCCTAATGTTTCCATTGTGGTATCACAAATCTAGTGTCTCAAAAACTATCAACTAGAGGGTACATTTTACTTAACACTATTCTAACAACAGCATAAAGGGGGTTTCCTCCAATACCTTCAACATGTGGCCCGTGTTATGCACAAGGAGCTACAGAAGTGCAACTTCTTTCCTCTATCAAAGAAGACCATGATAACTGTTTGTTCACCATCATTTTCACGTAGTTTCCATGAAATTTTTCCAACTTAATCTATTATCTAATTACAGTTGGTGGCATTATCCATATGAGTACCCCGAAGGCAAGCATAAGTGCAGATTGTTCGCAGTATTAAGAAATAGATATGGAACAAAAGATGTTCCAGAATCAAACATACCATATTTAGAGTTGATAAAGCTTGATTAACGTATATAATGAGCTTCAGCTTGTTCTGAAGAGCAACCAAATCACTCCTCTTTACATTCAACTCCTGTAACTTTCTTGCAGGCCCCACCAAATTAGTATCCAGTAGCCTTATTGTGTCTTTCAATTCCGTGATCCTCTTACACCCTTCAACTATCTTTGAATTGAGATCCTCCAGTTGGCCTTGTGCCTCAAAAAAGGAGCTTGAACGCAAAGAAATCTCCCTGACCAAGTGCAGTTCCACTACATCCAAATACTGCGACAACTTTTCTTGCATAACCAAATTCTCAGCCGTAGTCCTAAAGGGACAAGCAGCTTTAAATGTGGCACCATCCTCTAACAGAAAATCTTCTTTGAAGTACAAAGCGGGCACTTCGCGAAGACATGCAACAAGGGCATTTTCACCATTTTGATCATCGAGGAGGCTGGATTTACTGTGCTGTTGGATATCGTGAAAACGGGCAAAAGGGTCGGAAAAGGATGTTATGTAAGGGAGAAAATCGGTTCGGGTTCTATCAGATCCGGGTTTTGGAAGTGGGTTTAGTGGGGTGAATTCAGGAACGACGGGAAGGGATGAAGAATTTGATGGCCACCACCATCCATCTGATTTTCCAGCATGCGGGTTGTTAAGAATTGATGCTAAGCTTTGGTTGTGGCTATTAGCATCGGATACTGATTTCGAGAAATATGGTTTCATGCTATTTTCGTACCTTCCATCTTTTCGTGGGGAAGGCTTCGAATCCATAAGATATGGAGAATGTGTGCAGATCTGAAGACAGTAACTGTTGATTTATTTGGATCGAGAGAAAGAAAGAGCTGCTTAGGTGGATCCAAATGGAGAATGAGAGCGCCAGCCAGTGCCAGTGGGCGGGTAAGGAGGAGTATAGTAGGAAGGACCTCAATCCTTGGACCTGCAGGCTGAAGAATATTGTTTGTTTTAAAATGGATCGAGTTAGTTTGGTTTTTTCAAAAAAAAAAACAGTGTACTCGTATTTTTTCATACTAGTTAATATAAACTCCCCCTTCCTAATTAATTCAGATTGCAATTGAATTTTTCTAAATCTACTGTATTCTCCGTGGGATTCAATCCTAACATTGGTTAGGTTATATATCTTAACAACGTCCGCTTTAGCCTCAAAAAGGAGGTGTAGTTTGGGAGACATCAATAACCATCAAGAATAAATATTTGTCGCCAAGGATCGACGATTTATTTGATCAACTTCAAGGGCCACCCCTTTCTCAAAGATTGACCTCCGTTTCGATTATCATCAATTGTTGTCCTAAAATTGTCAAGTGGCTTCATCATCAATGCTATTAATTTCTTTTACTTTCTTACCTTTATGTCACGATCCCGATCTAGGGTCTAGAAGTGACATGGTGAATGGACAAAGAAAATCTTTTTTGAAAAATATTTTCCTTCCTATCAAACACACTGTCACGACCAAGACCTAGGGTCTAGGAGTGACATGGCGAATGAGAACCCGAGAGTCTCCAAACAAGCCTCAAAGTATCCATATTCACATCATCAGTTCGGAAACATATACAAATAGTAAACACATAATTTTAAGGGATGAAAAAGTAGGGCTCACGCTATGGGGATAGGGATTAACATGGATTCACATAGCACATAAGAACTAAGGGACGGGTAAGTATGACTCACTTTATGGGGAGCAATACGGGACTTAGGATCTTCCACATTTTCACATCAAACATACATACATACATATCATAATTCTCATAATCAATCCATAATAATCATATCCAATAAATAACCATAATGATAAGCTTCAAATATAACACATAACATATAGATCCGACAAGAGTCTACAAGATGTCCAATACTGCCTTTAATCATAAGATGGACGGGGGCCAAGACATACTTCGGGCTCACACTTAAAGTAAATAACATAAATAAAACACCATAGGTGGAGGAATGGTGGTTGGTCCTTGGAAGATAGGACTCACCACAACGAGCAAATCTCAAGATCCAAGCTAGATGTTGCACGGTAGATGAATGTAGTCCTTAGTCCTTACATGGTGAGATTATGTAGGCAAAAATATGCGTTAATACGTTTGAATGTAATAAGTATGTGGGATGCTATGCATATGACTTACCAAACTTGCTTTCAATGTTAGATGACAAGGGCACATAATATAGAAGGAGTTATATAGCAAGAGATTTAGTATGTGATATGCCATGAAACTAATGATGTATGAAATGCACAAATGCTCATATATAGTGGGGATAGACTATAACTGACAAATCAAACTCATGCGAGCTATAACATGAATTAGTCTGATGAAGACCTTTCATCGATCGGAGAAAATTACTTGCCAAGGGTAATCTACATCACGTCTCACGAGCCAGTCTTTTCAGTGGATGGACACCTTCCTTACGACCCAGTCTTTCTAGAAGGATTTTCATTATGATATCATATCATATCATATCCACAAATGAATAACCATTCCTTACGACTTGGTCTTTTCGGTAATGACTTACATTCCTATTCTAGCACATAGTTCAAAGAAAGGGAGAGGGCCCTTGTGGATAGCCCTGACGCCCCCAATCCACTGGTGCTAAGTCAAAACATTCCACGAGAATACTTATACGTATACATGATTTCAAAAGAGGAAACAGTCATTTCAAATCATTTCGATGCACATTTTGTCTTAAAAGCCAAATATCATAAGCATTCATTCATAGGCTAAAAAGCCAAATCATAGTTCATAATCATGATACTCATGCATAGGAATAGTTCATGCACATGATAATATGGTGCAAGCACCCAAAATGCTCAAAGAGCCATTAACAATGGACATTTATGTGATCGCATTCTTGTCATAACCCATATGTGAGCTTAACTCACCGAAATCATTTCATAAAAACATATGTGTAACCCACCGGTAATTCATAAATCCAATGCTCTTGAATGCATATGCTATATATGACATGAGAATAACATGGGTAATAGAGATTCAAACTCAAAGCAATAACACATTATGATATTTAAGTAAAGACAGAAGTAAAATTCACATTTAAAACATAATATAGATTACCCATGTACAAATCAAGCTTTAAAGGGGACATACACTTTCATAACTTTAATGCAAACCATTATATTAGGGCTTAAATCAACTTAAAATCATCAATAAAGTGTAGCTCATACGTCAATTGAATTTAATAAATCATAATATTGAAAACCCATATTTAAAGTAAGCTAAAATTCATGAAAATTCAAGTAAAAGGATTTTGGGTCTTCTTGGTTGAAAGGGACCAAGAATCGAACCCATATACCTTAGCTAATGAAGAAGATTCAAGAAGAAATTTGGTGAAAAAAGAGCCCTTCCTTGATCCCCAAGCTTAATCCTTAAAGAGTTCTTCGAGAGAGTTCTTAAGAGTGACTTGAGAGAATTTCTAAGTGAAAGATGGATTTTGAATGAGAAGAGTAGAGTTCAGGTCATTTGGAGGTCTTAAGATAGCATAGGAAGTCATAAAAGACCCTTAGGAGAAGCCACAATTACAACAAGACCATTAATGAAGCAAAATTTCATTTCTTGTGAGGGGTCCCGTGAGGAGGTCTCACGGTCCGTACAAGGTTTCACGGACTGTGAACCCTCCCATGAGGATTCACTTAAGCAAATTTCAGGAAACACTACACATATTTGGTTCGCTCTATTTCTTTATCTCCCCATGAATCGTATGTTTGTAACAATAAGGATAGAATTTTTTCAATTCAAATCGATTAGGCATATTGCACTGGTTCTTTTGAGTAATATATCTGGAAGTACCTCTTGATACCTTATCAACACTGTTTAGTTCATTTTGTGCTAAGAGATATGACCATTTAAAGTTGATCCTCCCATTGGTTCTTATGAAAAACTTAGCCAATGGAATTCCTTTGAACTTGGCTTGATGGAGGAGATCCATGAGGACCTCAAACCACATAAATAAGCTTGAATTGATGGCTTGAAAGTGAAGTTAGCTTAAGCTTGAAGATTTCACACTTAGAAAAATTCGACGAAGGCATTCACACGGCCGACTTCACGGCCTGTACCACTCTACACAAACCGTATGGTCCTCCGTACCACTTCATTTAGAAAATTCTTCATGATAAAGTTCCAAGACGGTGATTTAGTACTTAGAAAATATTCACTCCGAAAGCCATATGGACGGCCACACGGGTCGTACCACTTCACACGGGCCGTATACTATGCCGTGTCACTACATTTGGTCCCAAAATTGTGAGATTTCAAGCCAAGACCACCATATGGTCCGTGAAGTGTCGCACGGACCATGAAGGCTCCAAGTGGTGTGCCTAGTTTAAAACTCCACTTTTAATAGCCAACACTCCTCCATAGGCCAAGGGGCACTTCATAAGGGCTCCACATAGGCTGTGTGACCTCACACGGACCGTGAGAGCTCCCATGGAGCGTCACCTTGATCCAAAACTTTCCGAAATCGAAGTTTCAAGCTCCAATGAGATTGTACAATGTCCGGGTCCTTACACTTTACCTCATAATTAGTGTTATTTATATGATTTTTTAAAATCAATTTTTTTCTTTTATTTATTTGAGTAAGAATTGCACATATATTTCTACAAAATTTTATTTATCATTATTTTTAAAGTTTTGAATCATTTCTTCTACTAAAGATTTATATTTATATGTAATAATAAAACTAAAATAGAAAATGTGATATGACATCCTTTTTAGATCAATACTGACATTTATGGATTTTCACAATTTTAAAAAAATGTTCCTCTTATGTACACAATAATATGATATCTATATATAATTCTTATCATTTATATACATGGTAATATTTAGATTGAAATTATATTTTAATTTTTATCATTTAGATACACAATAGTTTAAAAAATATCCTCTATTTCTCATTTTCTTTTCTTTTTACTTTTATTTTTAAAAGTTTAATGTATTTGCTAATTCAATTATTTTTAATCTCTTAATTAAAAGATTTTATTATCATATTTACTAATTTTGTTATCCTAAAATTGCCAAGTGGTTTTTGAATAGCTTATCACTTGGCTTAACGACATTGCAAACTACTCTCATTTGTTATATATATAGATTATTAATTTTGTTGTCCTAAATTTGCCAAGTGGCTTTTAAATAGTCTGTCACTTGGCTTAACCACATTGCAAACTACTCTCCTTTATTATATATATAGACTTGGTTGGGTTAAGTATTTTCAAAGGCAGAATGATCTAATGAGCCCTTTTACTTGTACTTGATTGTATTCTGGACCCTTCTACTTAGCTCTTTGTCATCTAAACGCCTCAACCCATACTAAACTCTACATTTTAAACACAAATTTTGACATGACATCCTATGTGGCAAACACAAGCAAGGAGCATGTGAAACACATACCTTTGGAGCATGAAACACTAGTAATGGTCAAAATTAGGTCTTTAAGATCTCATCTTCTTCCTCCTCTAGATATTCTCTTCAAAACAACATTGTTGGACAAACCTTTTCTTCTTCTCCTTCTATATGAGCTTTTCTACTCTCGTAAAATTTTATATTCTTTTTGTTCGTTCTATTCTTCTCTTCTTTTCTCTTCTTTTTCCTAGTCGTGCATTTTTATTTCTTCACTTCATTGATTTTCACCATGACAGTTTGTTGTTGCTACTATAGATTTCATGCTGAACTTAATATGTCAAGGATATCAACTAATCCTGGAAGAATGTATTGGGGTTGTCAAAGCTATACCTCTAGTAATAGTTGTGGATTCTTTCAATGGGATGATGCTAATGATACAACACGACAAAAACAATATCACATGAAGAACATAGCAACGAATTTCGAACAAGGAAGATAGGGTAGACAGAAAAAACAAAGAAGACAAGGAAGGCATGAAAGAACAAGCATTAGCATTGATGTAACTATTATTGTCATTGTTGTGATTTGGTTTCTAGCTATTTTTTTAAGATGTATTAATTTGTACCTACAATGTTACTGATAGTCAAATATCAGTTTCAGAAACACTAATCTTCCAGCTAATGGTAGGCATACAATATATTATAATCACTTAGATTTCATAGACAACTTCATAAGCAAAAAAATAAGAACTATGTCTTATAATCATTGAGAATTAAAACATAACTTAATAAACAAAAATTAAGAATAATGTCTTATAATCAATGAGAATTCAACACAACTTTATTCGCAAAAAGTAAGTGTTCAACAACAACTTAACAACAGTTGACAATGAAGATATAACAAAAAGTAGTTGGATCAAGTCATTGAGCTAGACATAGACAAATCTATTGTGTTCCTTGAGTAGCTAGTATGAATTGAGTGTCTGTTGTGGCTTGAGTGCTTGTAGAAGAGTTTGATCTTCTGTAACTCCCTTCTTGTAATTGCCTTTTAGTAACTACAACTCTTCCCTTCTGCCTTAGACCATTGGATCTGTAACTAAGATCAATGTTTGTAGGAACTGAGCTAGTCATTGTAGGACTATGTAAGACTCTATCAGTAGTTTCAGATTGATAAAACAATAAATTACCAAATTAAATGTCAATATATGTAAGACTATATGTAAGAACTGGTCTATATAGAACTGCCACTAAATGATAAAAATATACCCTTTCTATTACACTACCACTGCTCCAAATAACACATCAAAATTAGTTATTTTTGCCTTGGTCTTTTATATCTAAGAGTTGCACCACCTCTCAAAGTTATGAAACTCATCTTTTTTGTCCAATAGAAGTTGATTGTTGAGTACCTGATGTAACATTTTTCAGAGCTCATACCAGTTGAGGCAATTGCACTTGGACCTGTTGTTGAGGCAGGTGCACTTGGACCTATTGCTGGTGCATTTACATTTGATTGACTTCCAACTGCAATATTTATAAAATCAAATAAGTGGATGCTCCAGCACTTTCATAAGTCCCAACAGTTGAATTTCCAGCAGTGATATTATTTTTCTATAAGCATATGTTAAAGTCACAAAAATAATTAACAAGAGTAGAATTACTTAGAGATTCATGTTACTAAATTCAATTTAGTAAATTACCAGAGTTGGATATCTTTTCTTTCTATGTCCAAAAGTCTTGCACACAAAATATTTCATTTTTCTTTTCTTTCTTGTGGCCTTTCCAAACTTCTTCTTAATAGGTTCATCACTATCTTTTCTCTTATTTTTGCTTGGTCTTCATAGCATGGGAGTAATTTTAGATGGCTCAGTGGTTGGTCTTGAGCTTTTTGTCCACATCGTGATGTTTGTCATAGGTTAGATAAATTTATTATATGTCTTCAGATTTGTTTCCTTCTTATACCAATCTTCAATAAATGACTCGACTACCCAATTATTAAAATGAATTGTAGTAGCTACATGGGCATAAGGAATTCCTTTTAACTATCATGACCTACAACTACAAACCTTCTTTCTGATATCAACAACATGCTTATATGGTGGATCATGAATCTCAAAGCCAAGATCACCATTAAACTTCACTTTACAGCTGACTCTATGTTTAACATTATGTCTAAGAATTTTCATAGCTATTGGTGATACATCAGTAATTTATTTTTCAAAAAACTCCCTCATTTGATTCATCCTTTCCATGACTATGACTTTAATTTCCTCTAATGATGAATTTGAATCTAACACCTAAAATTCAATTGTTGAAAGTGTCACACATGTTGTTCTCAACTACATCACACTTGCTATGTTCTTTAAAGAATGCTCTACACCATGCTTCTTTATTATACTTTAACAAATTTTTCATAGCTCCTTGTCCTAACAGATTGATGTCATCAAGTTTTGTTGTAACAATACCTCAAATGATACCCTAGCAACTTGCCAAAATTTTTTTCTCCCTTCTTCACCTCTCCAAGTCTTTTTCCAATTGGCCTATATATGTCTAGCACACCATCTGAGTTCAACATTTGGTAATAATTTAGTAAGTGCTAAATGAAGACCCTATCAAACAAAGAACATTAAAGACATAATAAAAAATAATGTCAGTACATTACCTTCAGTTTCTGTAGTTTAATAATTTAGTATCATAATTTTAAAAAATAAATTTAGACATTTAATAATACCTTCTGCATAACAGACATCATTATTAGTCCTTCACCTGCACTTTCTGTAAGCTCTAAATCATACTTGATGCACTTGAGAAGCTAAGATCATGTGTCCTTGGTCTCTTTATCAACCACTGTACATGCTGAAAGATACATTTGATTATTTCTATATTTGAAAATGCAAGATAACAACTACTTTTACATACACTCTTGAGAAATGTACCATCCAAGTCAATTATCCTTCTACACCCTTCTATCCATCTATTTTTTAAGGAACCTAGACATATATAGATGCCTATAAATACTTCTTTTCCTGAAATTATGTTCTTTGATGTTCTAATAGATACAATAGTTTTAGGATTTATGGTCTTCAATTCCTTAGCATAATCATATAGTCTAGCAATCTCTTCTTTGAAATCACCCAAATGTTCATTCATAACTTTCAGTTGTGCCTTTCTACAACTTATTTTACTAATATACAAATCATACTTCTTCCTAATCAAACTTTGAATCTGATGTAGTATGATGGTTGGCTCACTCATAATCCTCTCCTTATAATGTTTGCTAATCCAGACTGGATTACACAATTTGTTTCTAATTTTTTTACAACACTTGCAGATAGGATAATATGTTTTCACAATGAAGTTGTTAGTGTTACCTTCAATGCTTGCAAGAATATGCCAAGGACAACCCTTCTTCTTACATATTGCTCTAATTCTTTCATTCTCATTAGGTTTCAACTTAATATTTACCCCCATCTGAATAGAGTAGGTTTGCAGTAGCTCTGTAAACTCAATATGATTCACAAAATCATATACAACTGAAATATAACATTTTTGGCAATTAGGTCAAAGTAAATGTTGCTACTTGAATTTCTAGGTGGTGGATCTACCACTTCATCATCCTCAATAGGATCCCCTTCATTTTCACTAATATCACTATCAAAACTTGAGCTATCAAAATAAGGATCATCACCACTTAATATGCCTTCAAATATTCCCTTTTTGTCCTTATAAATATCTTTAAAATTAGCATCTATACCCACAGGATGAGACGGTATCTCATCTAGATCTACCAAATCAGCCTTCTCTTTAACCTGTTATTGGATGCTAGATTATCTAGCTTGGAGCAACTCTTCATCCAGATCACTCAAATCATCAAAATTTTTCTCAACATCATACAGTGAGTCAAAATCAGAAAGTGGCTTATCTACGTTTACTCTAGGGGATTGCTCTTCATTTAAATCACTATCTTCATTTTCATTGACATCAAATGGTTGAGATGAAGACACATCAACCCTATCTTTTAGAGGTGAGGAGGACATACCAGCCTTATTTTTAGGTGGGGAGGAGGACAAATCAATAAATTCACTGGGTGGAAAAGACACATTAGCCCTTTCATTAGGTGGGGATCGGAAGACACATCAACAAATTCATTAGGTGAGGAAAACACATCAACATTATAAGCAATAAATGATGTTGGTTCCTCAATAAATATAGGTATACTTATTGATGTACCTCAAATACATCAATAAAGTCCTCACCATTCAGATTACTAAAAATATTTAGAACATCTGAATCCGAAT
>DF361882.1:32720-44140 GCA_000787875.1 Solanum virginianum
TTATAAGAATGCATGTCCCCTTTTTGAATTACTTATGCATGAGAGATTACACTATGGATTTAAATATGGAATTAATTATGTTTTCGCTTCAACTTCATATTATAAATATTGATTTTTAAAGGGAGTCTTAATTACCCATGTCATTTCTTCATTGTTCATAGCATATGCATTCATGTACACGGATAAATGTTGATTTTAGATAGAGTCTTAATTATCCATGTCACTCCCTCATTGTTCCTAGCATATGCATTCATATACATGGATTATGTTGAGAAATTATGTTATGGGTAAGCCCAATTTTGTTTTATGGTATGATTTTGATAAAAATGTTGGTTATGACAATATTATGATCGTATATATGTCTTTGATTTTGGCTCTTTAAGCATTGTGGGTGCTTGCACAATTTTGGTATATGAATGGGCTATTCCTATATAGCGCCGATGGATTGAGAGGAGGGGGTCTATAAGGGTTGCCCTATGTTTTTATTGCATAGAGCCTTGTCTTGCGATCTTGGTTGAACTTAACTTGATGGATTGAAGGTCTTATGGTAGTTTGGGCTACTTGTATAGCATGCTTCCAATGAGTGTAGAACCCGTAAGGTTGTAATATAATGGTTAAGGATGGTCGATCTATTTGGTCAACTCTAATAGGGTAGTAACTTCCCTAAGGTTGATTTGAGGTTCGGGTTTTGTTCTCAAGTGTTGAGGAGGTAGGTGATATCCCTAAGTGCCCTTTTGAACTAGGAATGGGCATTTTGATTATTGGTGGAGTTATTAGGTGGGCTTGTGCATCGGTTGTGTTTATGGGTTTCATGAATATGGTGTTAAAACCTACATTGGATGTTTGTGGTGGTCTCTAGTGATGAGGTATTGATTTGTTTAGAGTTTGTGAATCATTTAGGGATAGTATTGCAAGCCCTGGGGAAATGAGAGGTTGTTTGCTAAATATGATAGGTGTGCATTGTGGATAATAATAAGGTGGTTAGAATTCTTTAAGGATTATGAATTGAGTGTGCATTATTTTTTCCCCAGTAAGGCTAATATTGCAGTCGGTGCTCTAGGTAGCCTAGCATGTGTTGTTGATGGTGACAAGGAAGATACTAGTGGGGCCCATAATTTGGTTAGATTGGAAGTTAGGTATTGTAGCCTTTTTTATGGTTCCAAATCTTCTTCAGTTAAGAGGTCTAGATTAGGCAAGGCCTTGCTTTCGCCTTATTGGAGTTAGAAGTTTTGAGTGAGAGAATGATAGGCTGGAGGTTGTCTTCCAAGGGGGAGATGGTGGTTATGGTACCAAGTGGGTTAGGTGTATTTATGGTTGAAAATTGAGTTGAGGCTTGTGAGTACTTATAAGAGTGTAGAGGGAGGTTGGTAAGGTTGCATAAGTTTGGGAATTTTCCTATGGATGTAGATATGGTTTGCTCGGCTCTTCATGTTTCTAGGTTGAGGAGATGCGTTGGTGGCTCTAGTGTTATGGAACTCTTTGAGATGGTGGGTGATGTGGAGGATAAGTTGACTTGGAAGAAGGTCCCGGTGGAGATGTTGGGTGGAAGAATGGAAAAGCTGATTTATGAGGATAGGTGTTCATTAAGGCCCTCTTGAAAGGATCATCAAGTCAAAAGTGTCTCCAAGGAGGCCAAAGTGGTTTTATGGGAGCGATATTCGTACCTTAATCACTCTAATCAAATCAAAGATAACGACTAAGCTCTTCATAAGGTTCCAAGTCTTATGTTTCAGCCCCTACTCATTCATATTCATTCATGTTTAAATTGGCAAATTTATGATGATTTTACACCTATGTTGAGATTTTTGAAAATGGTGTCTTAAATGTAATGTTGAACTTTTGTTAGGGCTGATTTGTTCATGATTACTCTTGTCGTGTGCATTTCTTTTACATTCAGGGATGAATGTTCCCAAGGGGGAGATATTGTAACGACCCCAAAAAGAGCCCGAAAATGTGCCTCAGAATGCCTAAAAATTTAAATTCCATATATCTCAAAATTCATTCGTTATTTTAAAAATCCAACTTTAGATTCTTGTTCAGAGGTTCCAAATTAGGGAGAAAAGGATTTAACCCCGATTTTAGAGCGAACGATTCACAATTTAAAAATTCCAAAGTGCGGTTTCTAGAGGGGTTTTCGCGTCCCCTTCGCGTTGCGCCCCTGTGTATTTTGGGCACTGCTTTTCAGCTTTGGTCCAATACTTTACATCTTGAGCCTAAAAGCTCCCGTATGTGTTTTAACCTATACTTAGTCATATTTCACCCTTATATCACCCAAACCATTTTCCAATATTGACTTAAACCAAATTGCATGATTTAAAGTTGATTTACAAATGGATCTTGATTATTATGAAAATCACTAAACACTATATTGAAGCTATGTAAAGTTACGACTGTTTTGATATATTTTGAGCTATAAATCTTTGATCTATTGTAAGGTTTGAGAAGGAATTTTGATGTATATGTCTTGAGGGTGTTGCAAGGTGTTGATTGATGGCATTACAATGGATTTTCTTACATGATTTCATTCCTATATTTTATGGTTTTATACTAGCATTACGCACCCTCAAAGTGTTTGATAAAATATCCGGAAGTGGTTTCTTGAGGAATTAAAGGTCCAAAGCATGATATATAATATGAATGATGTTATGATGATGAAATGCGCTTATGTATATAATATACTCTATATAAAGTGTTGCATTAGACCATACCTGATCCGGGGGGACAAAAACCTAGGTAACCATGTTGGGGGTTTATACTCATCAATCATGCAAGGGGTTTATACTTCGTCATCATGTTGGTAAGGTGTGATTACCATCAACCATGTGAGAGGGTTACACCAAACAACCACCAAGGGGTTTATACCTTGAATAACTAGCTTGGTCTCTTCTTCACATATGATATCCTATATAAGTATGATTTACTTATGCATGTTTTACTTAAGCATTGAAGATACACGCCATATTGTTATAATATGTCTACTGCTTAATATTATGCAGTTTGATTATGATGCCTACTTATTGTTGCATTTCATCCTACATACTTAGTACATTCAAAAGTACTAATGCATGCTCTATGCCTATATGATGTCACCATGTAGGAATTAATTTTCCAAATTGGTCATCCTCCTCCACGTGGCTAGTTCGCTGCTATTCAAGCTAGTTGGTGAATCCCCCACTTCGGGGACTTTAATATGTTTCTCTTATTATGTATTGAAATAATCTCCTTTACTTTCTATTTTGACTATGAGGGTAAGCCCGGTTGCTGTGTCTTGACCCCGCTCTTATCTATGTGGTAGAGGTGTCGTTGGATATGCTATGTATCTATGTTACGAGCCTTGACTCTTTGCCTCTGGATGTTATTGATATGCAAACTTTTCCTTAGTCCCTTTGCCCCTCTTTCGACTCTTTTATGTCATTTAAATGCTTCCGCGACCAATGATATGTAATGATAAGTTATGAGGCTTGTTTGGGGACCCTTCGGGCTCCCATTCGCCCTGTCACATCTAGGCCCTATTTTGGGCCGTGACAAGTATATTGGGGTTTTCTTAAGTATTGATTATGCATGAATATCTATTTCAAACTTATTCCATGAATTGACTTTTGTCTATTGATACTATGCATAATTTTGAGCTATGAAACTGTGAACTGTTATGAGCTTTTGTGATAGATTTCAAGATACCCTAAATGTGGATATTTACTAAAATATTGCATGAGGTGAACTATGAAAATGTATTTACTATTCTGGATTTACACATGAATTTCAAGATACCCAAAATGAGGGTTTTACTACAAAATTGGTGGGCTGATTTAAATTGAGTTAACTCCTTCTTGTTATAATCTTGAGTTACATGATTTTGAACAAGTATCATGAACACACCATGTGTTTGATGAAATTACATAACAAAAATTTCTCAAGTGGTTGATAAACTACTAAATGATTTACAAGTCAAATGATTTCAGGATAACTAAGGGCTTCCAAGCATATATTAAATTCATGAAAAGAATCTATGATCTTACAAGTAACAAGTTGAGCCCTATTTCAAGATTTTAACCTCTTGTGAGCCATTCATATCAAAGCAAGGGATCATGCATGATTATTATCCTACCCTCATGTTCAAGTTCAAGTAAGCTCACTAGAAGAGGTCAAGAATGTTGAATGAACTACTCATATCATGTTACCATGTCTCTTACAAGTTACTCATATTATGATTAAAGCATGATTATTTCAAAATATTCTATGGGATTAGACTTAGCACCGAAGAAGGCTTAAGATGGGGGCTCGACTCAAGGGGTCCTTATATAAAACCTTTAGTCTCGAAACTATGTGACACCATAGGATTATATGAATTACCCTAAAAGGCTATACTAGTGGATCCATCTAGTTCTATGTTATCATGTATGGTTTACCTTGGCAAGTAAACCACACTCCAACGAGGAGCATCATGCCCGGTCACCTTACCGAGGGGGTGTCATGCCTTGGTATCCAAGTAGTAGCTAGCTTGATCTATGCCAGTTAACATCTCTTCCCACATATATATGACATATTATGCAAGTTAAACGATTTACAAGCATCTTTTATAACAAGCATTGACCATGCATGCCATATTAAGATTATATATCCATTGCCTATGATGTATGCACTTTGAATATAATAGCTTATATCTTTGTTCCATTGCACCCCACATACTTAGTATATTCAAATGTACAAACGCATACTCTATGCCTACACAATATCACCATGTACGAACCGGAGCCCCTGTCAATCATCCTCCTCCACATAGCTAGTTTGGTACTTAGAAGAAAGCTTTGTATAGTGAGTCCTCAACTCCGAGGACAATATCTATGTTACTCATGCTATGATGAGACTTCTTCTTCATGTCAAACACTTATTATCATGAGGGTGAGCCCAGGAAATGTCTTGGCCCCCGCTCCATTCTAAAGTAAAGGCGTTGTTGGATAATAAACTTGTATATGCTTATGAGCTTGAATCTTCTTATGATTTTATGATTATGAAAGACTTCCCTTAGTCCCGCGTCCCTTTTTAAAAATTGACTCTTGTTAATGTTTAATTTTACTTCGGCAACCAAGGATGGGTACAAAATATGCTAAGAAGCCTGTTTGGATTATCCTCGAACTTCACATGCGCCATGTCACATCTAGGGCCTAGGCTTGGGTTGTGACAAGCTTGGTATCAAAGCACTAGGTTGTTAATGGTCCTCAAAAATACAACACACCACATCAAATAGAGTCTTATTCATGGTTATGAAGCACGCCAAAACTATGAATAGGAGGCTATGAGGCATTTTAGAAAATAATCCACTTATTCATGATCTATGTCGTGCTTTAGATGTAAAGATAAGGCTATCCCCCCTAATGAATGCTCTTTTGCTCTTCTAGATCATGCCACTACCAAGAGGAAGACTAAGGAAAGCCCATACACCCAAGGAAAAACTAGCCCCACCCGCCCCTCAAGCTCCTCAAGATGAAAAGGTAGCCCAAGATGAGTTCCAGAATACCATCACAATATTGGCCCATGCTGTGACCAACCAAACAAACCAAGGGGCCCAAGCCCCTCATGCTCCTACTCCAGCCTCAAGGGTGAGGGATTTCACAAGGATGAACCCTCAAGAGTTTCATAGATCCAAGGCGGAAGAAGATCCCCAAGAGTTCATCAATGAAGTGCATAAGGTGCTATCTATCATAGAGGTAAATTCAAAGGAGAAAGCAAAACTAGCGGCCTACCAACTCAAGCATGTGACCCAAATTTGGTTTACTCAATGGAAATTAGAGAGGAAAGATAATGATGCCATTCCATAGGAGGAGTTCAAAGCCACCTTCCTCAACTAGATTCTTCCCTATCGAGTTAAGAAAGACAAAAATGATAGAGTTCATGAAACTCAAGCAAGGTTCCATGAATGTGAGGGAGTATGCCCTCAAAGTCAACAAGCTTTCAAAATATGCTCCACATTTGGTTACCGACCCTAGAGCAAGAATGAACAAGTTTGTATTAGGAGTGGCCAACTTAGTAAATCAAGAGTGCCATACCGCAATGCTTGTAAGTGATATGGACATATCTAGGCTCATGACATATGCCGAACAACTTGAGGGGAAAAAACATAAAAAGAGGAAAAGTGGGGAGTCCAAGAGGGCGCAGTTTGAGGATAAATTCCAAGGTTCTAAAGGTGGCCGATTTTAGTAAGGCCACAAGTTCCAAGGCCAAGGGTCCTCCAATGCACCAAACAAAAGGTTTGCTAATGATGGGGCGTCTAACCCAAGATTCCAAGGTAGCAATAGTGGGATGACCAACCCTAAGTGCAAAAAATATACTTGGATGGTTTGTTTTGTCAAACCCATGATGGTCCATGTTTGAAAAACTCTAAAGCTTGCTTCGGTTATGGTGAAATGGATCACAAGGCTATTAATTGTCCATCATGCTCAAAACAAGGGTAGAGATGGCCATACTCAAGACCAAGGTGCTAATACGGGTCAAACGACAAAAAGAGGCCAACAAGGGGGTGCTCCAAGGCAAAATAGGTTCTATCCTCTACAAGAAAGGCAAAGAGTAGATGAGGTGCCCGATGTTATTACCAGTATGTTAAAGGTTTTTGTTATTATAATATATATCCATTGATAGATCCGAGTGCCACTCTTTCTTTCATTACTCCTTTTATTGCCAAAAAGCTTCATGTATATACCAAATTATTATGTGAACCTTATGAACTGTCTACACTCATTGGTAAATCCATTATTGCTAAAAGAGTCTATAGAGATTATCCCATGTCCATATTGCATAAAGTCCTACCTTGTGATTTTGTTGAACTTGACATAGTGGATTTAGATATTATTCTTCGGATGGATCGATTACATAAATATCATGCTTCCATTGATTGTAAAACCCACAAAGTTAGATTCCAATTCCCTAAGAAACCCATCCTTGAATGGGAAAGTTGTAATGTGGTGGTCAAAGGTAGATTCATTTCTTACCTTAAAGCACAAAAAATTGATTTCTAAGGGATCCATTTACCACCTTTGTAAGGGTTAGGGATATTGAGTCTAAAGTCATTCCTATTGAGTCAGTTCGGGTGGTCAATGAGTTTCTTAATGTCTTTCCCAATGAGCTTCCTGGTGTTCCTCCCAAAAGAAAAATAGACTTTAGTATAGACCTCCTTCCCAATACACAACACATTTCCATTCCCCCTTACCATATGGCCCCGGCGGAGTTGAAGAAGCTGAAGGATCAATTAAGGGATCTGTTGGAAAAAGGTTTCATAAGACCTAGCAAGTAACCTTAGGGTGCACCGGTGTTGCTTGTAAAGAAAAAGAATGGTTCCAGTAGAATATCCATCAATTACCGACAACTCAATAAAATCACTATAAAAAACAAACATCCTCTACCAAGGATAAATGACCTTTTTGATCAACGACAAGGGGCTAGTCACTTCTCTAAGATTGATCTTCAGTCAGGATACCACCAAGTGAGAGTGAGGCAGAGTGATATTCCCAAGATGACTTTTCAGACTAGGTATGGACACTTTGAGTTTGTGGTAATATCCTTTGGATTGACTAATGCACCAACAATATTTATAGATATCATGAATAAGGACTCTAAACCCTACCATGATATATTTGTGGTAGTCCCTATTGATGATATATTGATTTATTCCCGGAGTAAAGAAGAATATGTGAATCACTTGAGGGTAGTGTTGCAAATTTTGAGAAATGAGAGGTTGCTTGCTAAATATAAAAACTGTGAAATTTTGGTTGAAAAAGATTGCATTCCTAAAGCATATGGTATCGAGTAATGGCACTAAACTGGACCCTAAGAAGACGGAGGTGATAAGGAATCGGCCTAGGCCCTTGAAACAAACGGATATTAAGACTTGCTTGGGTTTGGTGGGTTACTATTGGAGGTTTTTGAATGGTTTCTCTTCTACTGCTTACCCTATAACAAATTTGACCCAAAATAAGGCAAAATTTGTTTGGACCGATGATGTGAAAAAAGCTTTCAAACTTTGAAAGAAAGCTTATCTCAGCTCCTATCTTGGCTCCATTGGAAGGGTTAAAAGGGTTTGTGGTTTATTTTGATTCCTCAAGAATTGGTTTGGGGTGTGTTTTGATGCAAAAAATGGCAAGGTTATAGCATATGCCTCTAGGAAACTTAAGGTGCATGAGCGAACCCATGATCTTAAATTAGTGGTCGTGGTGTTTGCTTTGAATATTTGGCATCCTTATTTTTATGGGGTTCATGTAGATATGTTTATCAATACAAAAGTCTACAATATGTGTTCACACAAAAAGATCTTAACTTGAGGTAAAGAAAGTGGTTAGAACTCTTTAAGGATTATGACATGAGTGTGCACTATCATTCCGACAATGTTAAAGTTGTGGTTGATGCTCTAAGTAGAGTATCCATGGGTATTCTTGTTCATATTGATGTTGGTAACAAAGAGGAGGCTAGAAAAGTTCACCGGTTGGCTAGGTTGGGGTTTAGGTTGAACTAAGTTGAAAATGGTGGCATTGTGGTTGTTGATGGTTCGAAATCTTCTTTGATTGAAGAAGTCAAGTCAAAACAAGACCTTGACCCTGCCTTGCTAGGGTTGAAGGATTTGGTGAAGGATGGTAAAGTAGAGATTTTCTCCCAAGGAGGAGATGGTATCTTAGGTACCAAGGTAGGTTGTGTGTGCCTAATGTTGATGACTTGAGGGAGTTGATTTTGGAGGAGGCCCATAATTCATCCTATTCTATTCACTCCGGTTCCACAAAAATATATAGAGACTTGAGAGAGGTATATTGGTGGGGTGGTATGAAAAAGGATATTGCAAAGTTTGTAGCCGGATTTCACAATTACCAATAAGTGAAAGTCGAATACCAAAGGCCGGGTGGCCTAGCCCAAGACATAGAAATTTCTATTTGGAAGTGGGAAGACAAGGGTAGGGATGGCTATCCTCAAGGTCAAGGTGCTAATATGGGTCAAACGACAAAGGGAGGCCAACAAGGGGGTGCTCCAAGGCAGATTTTGCGATTGGTTTGCCTAAGGCTAGGAAATACTTTGATTCTATTTGGGTTATTATTGATATGATGACAAGAACAAAGATCTAGCATCTGTCAAGGTCCTTTGGAGAAATCAACAAGCTGAAAATGTCACATGGGAAGCCTAAGAGGACATGAAAAAGCGATATCCATACCTCTTCCACTCTAGTCAAGCTGAAGGTAATAAATTAACTCTCATCTCATCTATGATTTCAAGTCTTGAGTTTTAGGCCTCATGTCATTTTTCCATGTATTCATGTTCATGGTATCAAGTTTATGGTGGTTTTTGACATTCATGTTAAGATTCTTTTTTTAAAAAAAAATGTTCTCATGTCATTTTTCCATGTATTCATGTTCATGGTATCAAGTTTATGGTGGTTTTTGACATTCATGTTGAGATTCTTTTTTTAAAAAAAAATGTTTAAGTGCATTTGTTGCACTCATGTCTTGCTGAAACCTTCATCATTACTTCTCTTTTGCATGGCTCCTTGATATTTGGGGATAAATATTCCGAAGGGGGATATATTGAAACACACATCACTTGCTTCAAAATGCCCTATAATCGTGATTTCCATATATCTCAAAATCCGTGTGTAATTTCAGAAATTCGACTTTATATTCTCGGTCAGAGGGCAAAATTGAGTGGGAAATGGGTAAAATCCAGATTTTAGAAGACCCATAGCAAAAAATAATTTTTGCTAATTTACGATTTCCAGAAAACCTGTGTGCCCAGGCCATGACGTGCCTGGGATGCGTAGAAGTGTAATTTGTTTAGGCGCGCCTGGTTTGCATCGTGCCTGGGGCATAGACTAGTGCTATTTTTCTCCTGTTTTTATAGTTTGTCCAAGGGCATTGGGATAATAATCCAATGCCTATTTAAACGTGAAATCCTTCATACTGACTCATTTTTCAACTCTAGAACTCACAAAACCTTCTCTAAAACCTTTTCAAGACTTTATCAATATCACTCTTCAAATTTAAGGATCTCAAGAACAACTTTGTATTTCAAGGACCCAATCCAAGCTTCAAGTCTCCTTCAAGTTTACTGCAAGAAATTTCCAAGTTTAGATATGTGGATCTTCATCCATCGGTCCTTTCACCCATGGAGCCCAACCTTCTCATTTTATGAAAATTACATGATTTCAAGTTGTATTACTTAGGGGTATCTTTTATTATGAATTATGAACGTAAATTATGTTGGCTTTTTATCAATTATTGATTGATTATGCATGAATATCCATTTTAATATCATATCATGAGTTGATTTATATCTATTGAAGTTTTGCATGATGTGAACTATGAATATTATGAACTATTGTGAATTTTCAGATGAGTTTCAAGATACCCAAAATGAGGGTTTTACTACTATTGGTGGGTTGATTTGAATTAATTTACTCCTTCTTATTATACTCTTGAGTTGCATAATTTTGAATAAGTGTCATCAACCCACTATGTGTTTGATGAAATTACATAACTAAAATTTTTAAGTTGTTGATGAACTATTGCATGATTTACAAGTCAAGTGATTTCAGGATAACTATGGGCTTCCAAGCATGTATTAAATTCATGAAAAGTATCTATGATGTTACAAGTGACAAGTTGAGCCCTATTTCAAGATTTTATCCTCTTGTGAGCTATTCATGTCAAGTTGAGGGATAAAGCATGATTATTATTTTACCCTCATGTTCAAGTTCTAGTAAGCTCACAAGAAGAGGTCAAACATGTGAATGAGCTACTCATGTCATGTTATCATGTCTTTTACAAGTTATTCATGTTACAATTAAAGTATGATTATTTCAAGTATTCCATGAGATCAGAATTTGCACTGATTGAGGCTTAAGATGGGGGCTTGACTCAAGGGGTCCTTATATAAAGTCTTTAGTCTCTAAACTATGTGCCACCATAGGATTATATTGTTTCCCTAAAAGGGCCTTTACTAGTGCATCCATCTAGTTTGATGTTATCATGTATAGATTGCCTTGGCAAGTAGACCACACTTTGTCGGGGGTGTCATGCTCGGTCACCTTAGCAAGGGGGTGTCATTCTTTGGATTCCAAGTAGTAGCTTTTTGCTTAGTCTATGTCGGTTAAGGTCTCCTCCCACATATGTATGAGATATTATGCAAGTTAAATGTTTTACATGCATATTTTATTACAAGCATTGATAATATATCCATTGCCTATATGTATGCATTTTGAATATTATGGCTTATATCTTTGCTACATTACACCCTGCATACTTAGTACATTCCAAGTACTAACGAATACTCTATGCCTTGTCATTTTTCCATGTATTCATGTTCATGGTATCAAGTTTATGGTGGTTTTTGACATTCATGTTGAGATT
The DNA here is from genome assembly GCA_000787875.1 of Solanum virginianum. Lineage (NCBI taxonomy): Eukaryota > Viridiplantae > Streptophyta > Magnoliopsida > Solanales > Solanaceae > Solanum > Solanum virginianum. The sequence continues at coordinate 44,096 of DF361882.1, forward strand.
CTTTTTTTAAAAAAAAATGTTTAAGTGCATTTGTTGCACTCATGC